>PVJD01010603.1:0-52321 GCA_004026545.1 Mormoops blainvillei
TCTGAATTTAACTCTGCAGAAACAAAGGGTGGGAGAGTTTTTAATAGCTGGAGTATGGAGGGATCATAGTCCATCTGTTTGCTAATTGGCCCGACCCAAAGGAAAAGTAAACTTTCTTTTTGTTCCATGACAGAGGGTAGTTTTATAAGTTGGAGAGAAGTGCCCACGGAAGTTAGCTCTCTACCTTCCCAGAAATACGGGAGACAGGGGTGCTTTCTCCCTTGATGTTAACATTTCAAAGAGATGGCTTGCAGCTCCTTGGTGAAGACCTACTTGGATTATTAAAAAAACCCCAACAAGGGACCTTTAACAGTATCTACATATCAAAGGGGCATAGAAAGGATTTATCAGTTTTCTAAAGATATCATCTGTGGAAGGGGAGGTCAGGGCCTAGGGTCAGGAAGAAACCTGTCTAAAGTTTAATCAAGCTGAGATGAACCTTAAGGCCCTCTTGGATATTTGCATGCTGGGAAGTTTTATGTAAACCATATTGTGGTCACATTTTATGTTAATTCAATAATAAAATGATAACAAAATGGCACTTGATAGAACTTTACAGCTTGCAAAACATTTTCTCATGTCATTTCTTTTTATTTTCAGTCACCCTACAAATAGTATATAATTGTTATACTCAATAAGAAGCTTGATTGTTAGAAATTTTGAGTGAATTATCAGAATCATGTAGCTGGTGAATGATAGAGGAGTTATTTCAAGGCATCTGGCTTCTGTACCGTTTCCAATCTGTACTTCTTCTTCTTTTTTATTTTTTAGAAGATTTTATTTATTTATTTTTAGATAGAGGGGAAGGAAGGGAGAAAGAGAGGGAGAGAAACATCAATATGTGTGGTTGCGTCTCCCGTGCCCCTACTGGGGACCTGGCAACCCAGACATGTGCCCAGACTGGGACTCAAACCAGAGACCTTTTGGTTTGCAAGCTGGCATTCGGTCCACTGAGCCACACCAGCCAGGGCCCAACCTGTACTTCTTATTTAAGGGGAATCTGTGATGAATTCTTCAAAAAAACAAAGAAAAACAATTGCTCTAACATATTTTTTTTAATTGAAGATTCTTTTGTTTCTTTAAAATTTATTAATATATTGAATAGTAGATAAGCAAAACAGATAACTTTGGAAGATAAATGGAGGGGCATGTCAATTCCCCATTAAAAATGATTTTAATGAATCTATAAAAGCATTAGGTAGAAAAGATAACTCATGAAATCCAATTTTTGCTTGCTATAAATATCTAAAACCTCAATTATTTCTTCATATGCTCATTAAACATATTTCCTGGTGTTTTTAAAGTTCCTTGCTCAAAATCTCTTATGGAAAATGCTCTAAAGTTTTAGCACAAATAAAAGAAGACAGGGACTTTCAGTTCATGTGTGCGTTTTAATTTCATGAGCTATTTAACAGCTTCTAAAAAGAGTATCTCTGTAGCCAGAATGAAATACAAAGGTTTTTCTTTGCCATGATTTCAACTTAATTTGAAAATGATTTGGATGACAAAGAGAAGGGCCTGTCTAAACACTACTGTCTAGATCCTCTTGACATATTTGCACCAGTTGTTGAAAGGCCTCCCTGTTCACCAGCAGAGTCAGGGCACTGCCCATGCAGCACTGTGATGGTCTGCATGTGTTGAGCGTGTTCTCACTTGAGATTTTCTACCAATCCTTCATGCCTCCTCCTCTTCGTTCTTCTGTTTTGAAATCTATTGCAGTTTTGATTTCCTGCCATGGTAATGGCTTATCTTTTATGACTGTGCAGATGAGTGCTTTTGTTTGGAGAAACGACAACATTCCTGTCTGCCTCCAGATAATAGCTTAGAAGCTCTATTCATCGAGTTTCTTAACTATGTCAATAGTTCAGGACACCTTGTCATCTATTTTTCAGGGTCCTACAGTGTTTTTAATTCCTACAGTATAGGTTGGAGTGTTATTGAGGCAAACAGCTCAGCGAAGTTTTACAATTGGATACAGAAGGCGATGCCACCTATAATTACGAAGGTTGGTTTAAAGGGAGGCTGGGGCAGGTGCAGGGTATATACTGTTGTAGTCTGACATCATCATGATGATAAAAATGTGGAGCTTAAAGTTATCATCTAGTGATTCTATTGCAGAGGCTCTCAGCTGGGGCCTTTTCTCTCTCTCTCCCCTGGACATTTGACAATGTCTTGAGGCATTTTGGTTGTCACAACTGGAGGGGGCATATAGACATTTAGCTGGTAGAGAACATGGATACTGAAAAAAAATCCCCTCCATGCACAAGAAGGCCCCCCACAGCAGATAATTATCCAGTCCAAAATGTTGGTGCTAAAGTTGAGAAACCTTGAATATCAGCTTCATTTTAATACTACTATTTTATTACACTATTATGAGTGGTATTCTTAATAGTACTTTTCAGTATCTGATATTTTTCTTATTTATTTATTTATTTTTCCTTGTGTGTTTCTCCACTTTGCCTGCGTTAGTCACCTCCATTTCTTTATTACATCGATCAATGTTCAATAAGATTTTCTTTACCAGGTAAATTACCTTGTTTCATTAATTTATTTCCCCCTGAGGTTTAATCTCACTGTTTGAAATAAAATTCTTTGTTTCTTCATTTTGCTTTACTCTGTTAGTTTCTAGGCATTAGCTAAAAGAGCCACCTATCCCGTTCTTGGAGGAGTGGCCTTGTGCAGGAGATGAACTTTGTTGTTTAATCCTGTCCTGGTTCTTAGTTGTCTCTCAAACCTCTGTGATTGTACAAGAGGCCTATTTTATTTTTAATGTTGCCCAGTACTTGACGGTGTGCGAAGCCCTGTCAGAGTCCCAAAGGTGGGGATCTCAGTCAGCACCAAATTCAGGATGACTGAAAGCCAGAGCCTCAGGTACAAGTTTTCAAAGCATACAAACACACACAGTCCTATGGAACTGTGAAGGTAAGCCCCACTGGCAGCCAGAGCCAGGTGATACAGAGGTGGTTCCGAGCGGCAGCCGCAAAAACCCAGCAGCATACTGAACACGGAGGGGGACACAGACATAAATTCCAGACAGGGGATGTAAAACCAGCCACCAGACGTAAATCTGCGGCACCTGACGTAAAACCAGCCACCAGACGTAAATCTGCGGCACCTGACGTAAAACCAGACGCTAGACGTAAAACCTGGGCAGCAGACATGTATAAAAACTCCGCTCCAGGTGACGCTGGCACTCTGGGGAGAGCGTGAAGATGATCCTGGCGGGTCTCCGTAGTGAAGCAACCCTACCAGACTCCCCCAAGTGTGTCAAGTCAGGCGCCCCTCGGACCCAAGCTCCAAGACAAGCCAACGAGCCTCCTCCTCACGAAGTCCGGCGTCCCTGGATCGCTTCCTCTCTGGGCGCTGCTGGGGCGGTGAGTCTGAGAGGGCGCGAGGGCTTTAAGAGTGTCTTCACGGGTGGTTAGTCTTGTGGGTTTCAGACAAGTGAACCTCGTTGGTTTTCAGTTAGGTGTAATGGAGGCTGGCCTCTCAGGTGCAGGCCGTAAAGGTTGGCGGCGCGCCATGCGCGTTTCAAACTCCTCACACCTTGGAGACGATCTGGGTTCTGAGTTTACCCCAACTGTGGGTCGCTGCGCCTTGCCCGGTGGGGTTTATGGTGACATTGTGCCCCAGCCTCCCGTACCCGCTTCCACGTGGGCCTTCTCTGCTTCACTCGAGGCGTCCGAGTCCCAGCCAGTTTTTAGGTACCCCCCCCAGGCCCCCGCAGAGGAAGTCGTTCCATACATAGCTGCAGATTTAGTGTGTTCCTGGGAGAAGGTGGTTCTTCGCGGTTTTGAACAGGAACCTTCTCAGTAAGCATGATACGTTCCACTGCTGTTGTATGTTTTAACGGGAGAGGAAACTGAGGCCAGACGTGGGCCAAAAGACTATAGGACAATTAGTACAAGTAGCAGTTAGTATCACGTTATCGGTGTCTTGATTTACAAGTCAGTTTCCCATCTTGCTGGTGTTTTGAATCACTTTAAGCAGGGCAGGTTCATCCACTGGTTTGTCTTAAAACATAGCCGTCAGGAGAAACAGACATCCTCTCTTCTGTGTTCTTAATATTTCAGGAGACACTCATATTTCTTAAAAATGTTTTTTATTAAAGTATAGTCGACGTACAGCATTATATTTATTAGTTTTAGATGTACAACATAGTGATTCACCATTTATATATCTTAGGATGTGATCCTCACGATAAGTCTAGTAGCCATCTGTCAGGTACAGAGTTATTATGATATTATTGACTATGTTCTCTGTGCTGTCCATTACCCCAGTGACTTATTTCTTTTATAAGCGGAAGTTTGTACCTCTTAATCTCTTTCACCTTTTCCACCCACCCCTCCATTTCCCTGCTTTCTGGCAACCATCAGGTTGTCCTTTGTTTGTTTTGTTTTTCAAGAGCTACATATAAATGAAATCATATGGTATTTGTCTTTCATTATTTGACTCATTTCATTTAGCATAATAGCCTCTAGGTTGAAAGACACTCATATTTTTTTAGCAATATTTTCATGATAGCATTAATTAGATGCCTGGTACAAAAGGGCTATACTCAGTTCTCCAGTTTATTTCTCTGGAACATGTCATATTCTTTTAGTGATGATAAAAAAAAACTTAAGAAAAATTAAGATTTCCGAACAGCTTTAAAGTATGCAGATATTTATTCTCATAAACTCTAGGTGAATTTCTCTAAGGAATTTATAAAAATTTTATGTATCTTTTTATGTATCTGATTTATATGTCTTATAATTCTTTTTGTCTTTTTCACTTTAGGCATTATCTATGCTAATAAATATCAGCTTGACTTTGACTTTTGGTGACTATAATTGATGGCAAATTCCTGGAATGTCAGTAGTGTCAACCTTTATTACAACTCCTGGAAAGCACTTTTTTTTTTCTTCCCATGTGGTGTGTGTAATCAGAAGGGATTAGCAGTCAGTCAGCAATGGGCTACTCTTTCAGAATCAGCCAGTAAGGTACAGTTTAGTAATTTCTAAAAACGGGAGAAATACCATGGGATCTAACTACCATTTGGGATAAAACTTTTTTGTTTTAATTTACACATATATTTTATATTAAATTTGTGTAGTGTTTTTGTGAGTTATAAAGCATTTTCATTGTTAATTTTTATAGTGCCGTTTTTAGGTATGTAGTGAAATATATTTCTAATATATCCTAGTATGCTTTCTTCTACATCATAGTACTTTATCTTTGAATGGCCCCAATTAGTTGTGAGCTTTTGTAAGGCTGGAAGCACATTTTATACCTCTTTGCTTCGCATCAGTGCCCTAAACAGGAAAAAGTAAATGTTTTTGTTGATGTATCCATTGTGAAAATTTAATATACGGGAACCAAAAATACCTAAATCACAGGCCAGATTTGGCCGACTCTTTTAGGATTAGCAAATTGTAAACTTTAAGGATCTCAGTTAATTAATTCCCAATGTGTGTTTACAGCAGCAATCCAGAGAGTTGTGAAAAATAAGTCTCTCTATGGTTAAAATTTAGCTTTATTTCATTGCCGCAAACCTGGTCTGTTCCTTATAATGTTGAAGGTCGGCTACAGAGAAATTACCATGTTATTTACAAATATAAAGAAATACAAGAATTGGCTGCCACCTAGACTCTCCACAGTAATCACTTTATTATTATTTAAATTTTGTAAGAACATATAAATATATGAGAGATAATATATCTGGAAAAATTGAGCAAAGGACCAATGCTGTTAGTTTTTTATTATCATATAGCACTTTTGAATAGGTAAACTTTTTAGCCACTTAAAATATTTCACTACATCTGAGAATTGATACAGTGTTGAATAAGATGGGAATAAGATGACATGGATCTGAGTCCTAACTCTGATATTAAACATTTGTCTCAGCCTATACAACTTAATGCTAATTATATGGTTCACATGATATTTAGAAAAATTAAATGAGATTACATGACTACACTTTGTCAATTGAAAGGCATTACAAAATGTTAACTATTTGTTGAAAGTTTGGGGAATGGTCAGTGATGTTTTACATAACAAATTACCCTGATACTTAGTGGTATGAAAAACTCATCATTTTATTTGCTCATACTTTCATGGCTCAGGAATTTGGAAGTGGCTTGACCAGGTAGCTCTTGTGCAATTGTGATCAGATGTTGACTCTGCTTTAGTTATGTAAAAGCTTGCTGGCTGGATGTTCAAGATGGTCCACTCCCATCACTGGGCGTTGAAGCTGGTGGTAAGCTAGGAGTATAGCTGGGGCTGTGGTGAGAGCTTCTTCATTCACCTTCTCTAGCATGGTGATCCCAGGGTAGTCATAAATAAAGACTGAATTCCCCTAGAATGCGTATTCCAAGAGAACCAGATGGAAGCTTCATTGTCTTTCCTTGCCTAGCTTTGGAAGCCATGCAGCATCACTTTCCCTGCATTCCATTGGTTATAAGCAGGTCACTTATATTTAAGGAGTGGGGATAGACTCCTATTTTTCTATGGGAGGACTATCAGTATTATCATAGACATGTTTTAAAAAACACCTTTGCTATTTATTAGAAAATTCACACTACAGAGAGAAATGAAAAGGAGCATGTTTTAGAAAATGAGTTAGAACACATATTTACAAATCCTTTTAAGAATATTTTCTTGTTTCTAATTATGTTCTGTACCGACATCATTGTTTTAGTGGCTTGATGGTGGTGGGAGTGGAGTGGGGTCCCAATTTTTGTAGAGATAAATCTGGCTCTCTATGAAAGTTTTCTACGTTCTGTTTATTGAGGGGATGACTTAGCCCCGAATATCTTCTTTATCACTTAACAGCATGCACAATTTCTTTCTGTAGAGTTACATTTGATTCATTTATTTGAAATTCTTTGGCTTTGCCATCTTCAGGAATTCTCTAATCAGTAGGCAAACAGTTCTAACCCTTGGGCAGTTTAATAACCTTATGACTTGATCTATTATTAGCATGTATCTTTTTCAGAGGCTAATTTTCTTAGCAGATGATTAGGTTTTATTGAGGCAGCCCAGGTGAGGATTTTCCCAGCCTGCTTTGTGGCAGCCCCTCAGGTACTTCACTGAAATCTTCTCTGTCTGGAGCTACTGTAAGTTGACTACTAGGTGCTGCTTACTCTTCAGAGAAGGATTAGTATGTTTGCATCCACATGTGCTTTGTCAAGTAGAAGGATTGGCAGGGAAAATTACTGGTGGTACAATTGCGTCCCCCATGCCCCCCACCGTAAAGCCAAACCTCCCTCTGTGAAGTTCAGTGGGCATACTTTGAAGAGGCTGCCTGCCAAAGAGAGAGGTCTGCTGTTATGTTGTTCCCAGCAAAAGCAAATCTTTTTTGTAAGAGACTCAGAATTTTCAGAATTGGGTTAAGGAACTTGAAGGAAGTGATGGTTCTTGGGAGAAAGATGTCAAAGTGTGTATTTCATAGAAGGCTCGGGAGAATATAGCTAGCATGTCTTCTAGTGATATGACATATGAGGAATAATATTTTTGTGATTGTTGTTTTTATTATTTTTGTATTAAATCCATCTCCTTTAGTCAGCCCCTTTGTTAGAGCTTTTCTAATTCTTGAGAGCCCCTTCCACTGGGACCCATGTGGAAGTAGGCTCCCATGGCACCTCGGAAACCACACATCTACTACCATGATCTGGCTGGGAAAATTTCTACAATATTGGAAGGGAGAGATTTCAGAATGTAGACACTGTCACAAAACAGTGCATACTGTTGGTTGCCTTATATTGATTACCAAAAATGTTCATGATGACCACTCTCTGA
Source organism: Mormoops blainvillei (assembly GCA_004026545.1). Lineage (NCBI taxonomy): Eukaryota > Metazoa > Chordata > Mammalia > Chiroptera > Mormoopidae > Mormoops > Mormoops blainvillei. Next base: position 7,780 of record PVJD01010603.1, read on the forward strand.
CATTAGTTCTAACTATGGTAAAAAGTCAGTTACTGTGGCAGAAAAGGTTCAGGCATAAGACTATCTGATTTGACTTTAAATTCTTCTAATTCTTGGATGTGAGGTCTAGGACAAACCATGAAACACCTCTAAGCCTTGGTGTCCTCAACTATAAGTTGGAGATGATATATTAATGATTTACAGGGCCATTGTCAACATTCAGTGACATGCAGTGCTCAGGGTCAAATAGGTGCTGGTGAATCAACCAGCCAGCCATATGATTACACGAGCCCAGATTATGTCAGAGGATGAGGTGTGGCTGGAAATGATCATTATTATCTGACTCAGTGGAAATGTTAATTTAAATTAAATCTTGGTTGTTTAGACTAAATGAAATTAACAGTGTCACTTTTTAAACATCAAAGTAATCAATCTGAGAATAATTTGTATTTCTTATTGGATTAGTCAGGAGTTGGTCAGGAGAAAGGAAATTACTGTAGATATTTCTAACTGAAAGGGATTTAATACAGGGGATCAGAGACCACCAAAATAAATGGACAGTCTGGGGGAGAAAATGTCTTTAGTAAATTCAAAAATTTCAAGATACTTCTCCCAATGAATCCATTTGCCTATATCCCTGTAGTGGGTGACATGCAGAAGGGCATTCTGAGAGGCCTGGCACATTATCACATCTGCCATTTGCTGAAGCCCTCACTCCGTCCACCATTGCTTCATGAGAATCATTGGCTGTTTCTTTTCATCTTCCAAATCTCTGTAAATGCCCCTCATTGGGGTTCAAAGGGCAAAGAAGTTGATAAACATTTTCTGGGAAGATTTTGTACGTGGATTAGTATCTCTTTGAAAATAACGGTAAACTTGAACATACTATATTATAGATATTTTTCTTAAAAACAGCCCTTTGCACCATGAGGTACAGCCTTTAAAAGAATTCAACAGGAAAATCGTATTGATCCAAAAAGCATAGGTTGATACAAATTCAATTTTGACTCTCCAAATGACTGCTTTGTAGTTGATATTGAGCTGCTGTCCAGAGCTTGGCTCCAGCTGAGGTTGCTGCGGGAGCACAGTGTGCTTGCTCAAAGGGCCAAGCTGCTGGGCTCTTCGGAAGGGTGGATTCTTTGGATCTATAGCTGCTGGGCTCTGCTTTTACAGAAAAATTGTTAGGCAATCAGCTTTGAGCTAATAACTCAAATCCAGCAGGTTTGTGAACTTCTTGCTTCTCAATCCTTGTTGGTAGCTTGTTGGAGTAAGAACAATTCATTAAAAAAAAATTCTACCACTTCAGATCATTTTTCCACTTAGGAAGTGCTCCCTGTATATGGGGAGCCAGGAAGGTAAGGTACGCAATGGATAGGTATTCTCTTTTTAACTTTGATGAAAAAGATTTTTCTTATGTAACTTGTACTAAGCTTTGGGGATTAGAAAGGTGAATGCTTTAAGTATAGGAGCCCTTTGTGGAAAATTCTGTACCCATGTTTAGACAAAGCGCCCTCCTTTTTAAGCAACTCAGAGTGTTTATTAAGAGTCATTCCAGCTGTGCTCTTCCTTGCATCTGCTCCCTCAAAAATAATGACCAGACATAGACTCCATGTGTTCTCCCTGATCCTCGGAGATCACTGTCCCTGTTTCCATTTCCTAATTTCCTCTCTGTTACTGCATATCTATAGTGTACTGACTATCCTTGGATTGCCCTTAAAGTGCCTCCAAACTAAAGGAAACAGGCCTTTGTCATTGGGAAACTAGTCCCTTAAAACTGGCTAGAAGTAGAGATTGTAAAGGAAACTTCGAACCACTAGAACGATGTAGAGCCCTTTTGGATATTTGCCTTGTTTGAGGACATCTGAACCAGTCTTTAAAACAATGAATCAGCAGTTCTTTCCATCTCAGCCTTGACTGTTGACCCCTATGTTGGCAGTTGATGTTAAGTCCTTCTGTGGAAGTGATTTAGCATTCCTTCTGCATGGATAAAGACCCAGAATCGTGGATAGAGACAAAGCAGTGGAATGTGGTGGTGCTCTCACAAAGCAGAAGTTAGAATTATTAAAGATTTTAGTGGTAGATGATGTTTTCTGTGTATCTGTTTCTAGTCCTGTATGGAATAGAGGCAGCTGGAGCCCTAGAAAGTAGATGGCATTTTCCTCGTGCGCGTGCGCGCGCACCTGTGTGTGTGTGTGTGTGTGTGTGTGTGTGTGTGTAGCTTCTACAGATATTCTTCAGAGACTTTCACATTATTAAAGAAAATAAGTTTGAAATAATATTGTAGCTCTTATATATTTTGCTTTCCTTTGAGGGTTTATTGGGCAGTTACTGTATTTTTAAAGTAATCTATATTTTTGATATGACCGATTCAGATTTTGGGCTCATGTGAACTTCGTAAGATCACATTTAGCAAAGGGTGTTCACTTGCCTTCAGTATCCATAGGAGAAATAAACTAAAACATCAGCTAATAGGGTAGTGTCGTACATAAGGTATTGAGTACTTGCTGGTACGAGTGATACTGAGGAAGAAAGAGGGGGGAAAGCCTTTACTCTGCCTCATTCTTGCTTGCAAAGCATTATATTTTCACCTTTATTCAGCTTCCCTGCACTTGTGTATGTGTTTGTTTTTCCTATTAGATTATAATATTGAAGGAAAACTTAATTCATTTGTTTTTCCCCCCCTGAAAGCACCTAGCAGTGCTCATTGAAACCATTTCAGTAATTCAGGAGCAGAAAGGACTTAAAGATTTGCTGTACTTAAGCTTAAGTGACGAGCGTGCTTTGTAAATCACTATTGTTAGTGAAAAAAATTCAGGTAATTAGGTTATTATGATACTCTTAATGTGTTGAATGGTGGCCGGAAAAAAGATAGTCTACCTTCTAATCCCCAGGGACTGTGACTGTGATCTTATTTGGAAAAAGAGTCTTTGCAGATGTAATTAAGGATCATGAACTAAAGAGACCATCCTGGATTATCCAGGTGGGCCCTAAATGCAATGAGTTTCGTATCAGAGACGCGTAGGGGGGTTTTGACAGAGGGAGGCAGTGTGACCATAGAGACAGGGGCTGGAGAGATGTGGCCACAAACCAAGGAATATTATTACATTGTCAGCAGTCACCAAAAGCTGGGAGAGAGACATGAAGTAGATGATCATTTTAGGACCTCTGGAGGGAGTCCAGCCCTTGATTTTGGACTTTGGGGCTCTAGGACTGAGAGGAAAAATTTCTAAGTTACCAAATTTATAGTAATTTGTTGCCACTGCCTTAGGAAACTAACACACACACCTTAATTCTGGAGGAATCCCCCTAGAGACCACCCTCCTTGTATCTGGAGAACCTGGGAGGTTAAGTAGAACCATGGGCTTCCAGATGTTCGTAAGTCCTTTACAACCTAACACTGAAGAGCTCCTCCTCAGTGTGGATTCTGGGGCAGGGGAGATGTGTTCTCATTGAAACCAAGACTGTGTCTGCTTCAGTGGCCAGAAAACAGCGGAGTGTGTGAGTTGAGAGTCAGCAAGGGAGGTACTGCTCTCGCAACATCCTGCTTTTTAATTTAATTTAATTTTTATTTATTTTTTAAAAAGGCTATTTATTTTTTAGAGAGAGGGAAAGGTAGGGAGAAAGAGAGGGAGAGAAACACTGATGCAAGAGAGAAACACTGATTGGTTGCCTCCTGCATGTACTCCACCCAGGGACCAGGCCACAACCCAGACATGTGCACCAACTGGGAATTGAACTGGCGACATTTTGCTCTATGGGATTATGCCCAACCGACTGAGCCATGCCAGCCAGGGCCTTCCTGCTGTCTTAATGACCTGCTACAACCCTACATTTATTGTCTTTTGGAATTTAATCCTGGTAGGGAGACACTGTATCTTAGACAATAGAGACTTTTTCTAGATAACATCTGAACACATTTATGACAGTTCGATAGAAAAGGAAATCATAGGAAAGGATGTGTTCGTATGTAGACATATGCTTCTTGGAGGAAGCAAGTCTTGAGCTAGACCGTGAAAAAAAATAGAGAGTGTGAACAGGTGGCAAAAGGAAAAGAATATATTTCAGGTGGCAGTGCAGAAGAAACAATAAATGAAGGGATGAAAACTAGTGTTGCTTGAAGGAAAGATCAAGAGAACCACGTTGAATGCTCACTCGGGTGTTCAGTTGCCCTCAGAGGAGCTTGGGTTTACTAATCTAGGCGTCCATTGTGGTTTGGTGAGCAAAGTAGTGAGGCCTTTAAGACTTTAAGGACTTACCACTGGTGGAGGTGGGTAGCGTTGTGGGTCCCTTACCTTATTCAGGTCTCGTCCCTCAGCAGGTCAGTCCTGACTTACCCTGGCCCCTTTCCCTGCACATTCCATGCACAAGTCAGTCCCTGCTGTGGGGGATCCGCTATGTGGTTTGGATTCCTCCTGACTTCACAAGGCCCCCAAGGGGAATATAGTACAAGCACCTAGCACTGGGCCTGGCTTCACTAGTACCGCTGCTCCCGAACTTAACTGATTTTCAGGTGTGACTCTTGTAGAAGATTAAAGATCCATACACCAGCCCTAATAACTGTTTTTTCATAGCCAGGAGCTGTCCAAAAGTGTTTTTAAATAATTTTCATGCTTGGGTAAACCATGACCATGGTGCCTAACTCAGGACAACAGTCTTTCAAATTTTCATTCTCTGCACGTGGTTCTCCTAAGTGGGAAGCATGAGCATGTCTTCACTGAGTCACTGTAAGGTTCAGAGGAAATGTGTGGCTAAAGGACAGGCAGTCACCAGTGTTTGCTGAGGACCTGATCTGTATACTCTATTTGAGATCGCAAGCTAGAGAAGAATGCTCCTGACTTGGATACTGCTGAGCCTGCCTGCTTTCTTCTAGGTGTGTTACAGGCCAGGGCGAAGGAGGAAAGGAGTCTTGGGCCAAAGATTTTTATATATATATAGTATACTTCTATAGAATATTTTACTTAATAAAAATGACTATGGACCTAATGCTATGCCTGTCCTGGTATTATTGATCTCAAAATAATTGGACTAATAGTTTACATTTACTTACATTAAATTACTTTTAGTATTGAATGAGAAAAAATACTTGAAATAAATTAAAGGGTAAATTAGCTTTCAATCATTAAATGATTAAGAATATTCTCAGATTAGGAGAGAGATTTTTTTCAAGCACAGATTCATTAACTACAAAAATAAATTCCAAAGTGATTAAGAATAAGTTAAAACAACATGATTTGACAAGTTTTAGAGAAATGAAGAACATTTTCAGAAAAGAGAAAAACAAATAATTCAGAGTAATCTTATTAAGACAATAGACATACATACCTACTTTGTAATGGCAATTTGATTTATATTGTGTATAGTACTTATCAATGGAATAAATATTTGCTATGCAAAATAAAGCAGACCACATTGAGATATCAATTTTGTTTTAAATTAATTCTAAGAACTTTGAGGGAAAAAATAATTAGCTGTTAGACTTGAAGATATGGGAGCAATATGACAAAGCCAAAATAAGTAAGCAATAAAACAAACGACAGTGAGAACATTTACTAAAATAATTACCTGCACATGTTGCTTTTTGGAGAGACAAAGCAAACAAAGCAAAACCCCAAATACCTTCATTTAATTTTTATTCAAGTCTTAAAACCTTAAAATCTGGGTGAAGTGTAATTAACATTTCTAAAATACGTCTTAAGAAATGTTACTAAAAACCAAGCAGTTTTTGAAATAATTATGTGGAAATTCAAACAAAAGCAAAACGAAACAAACCTTGAGAAGTCCCTTTAGCCCTTTCAGAAATACACATATATAAGTGAGATGTGTCTGAAATAATAGGGAAGGTATTTAATGACCATGACTATTCGTTAGAATATAGCAAGCATTATAGCGTATTTTAAATTTCCTGTTTGTAGGACTGTCTAAGCACCCCAGGATCCCCTTTGTCTGCCTGTGGCCTGCGATAAGGCATTTACATGAAAACAGCAAGGCTTTTGCTTAGTGTGTCTAGTATAAAAAAATGATCAGGTTTTTCTCGGACATTTTACACATTTAATCCGAATCTTCCTAGACACTGGATAGTTAAGAACAAATGTTGAATCGTAGAGGTGTAGGATAGTTCTGACCCTCACATTCAGAATCTTCACCTATATTTTAGGAGAACACAACATTTACCATATTTTATTTCTGTACTTGTTTTTTTGAAGAAGGGAGAGAAAGAGAAGGAGGAAGTAGAAGAGAAACAGGAGGAGGTAGAGGAGGAGAAGAGGAAGGATGAGGAGAAGGAGAAGGAGAGGACAGGAAGGACAAGAAGGAGGAAATGAGAGAAAGCAAGAGAACAAATGAGGTTTTAGTTTCTAAATGTGGCTGAAAAATATGGATTCCTGGGCTCCATGTCCAGCCTATTGAGTTAATAAAAAATCACTTTGGTTGTTCTAATTATCAGCAAAACTGGTGATAGCTGGGTTGGAGAGTACTGAGAGTAACTGCGGGTTACCCTGGATCCTTCTCTGTAAGGGTCCTGTCAGGTGTTGGTGAGGTTGCATACTGGTGTCCTCACGATTTGCTTTCAGTGGCTCACTCCAAAAGAACGAGGAACATGGGTAATCTCAGACCCCGTGGTCAGGCCATTAGGGGAATATTTTGGTCTTCCTGAGCTCCTAAATATATTAGGTTGGCCAAAATGTTCGTTTAATTTTTTCCATACGATGGCTCTAGTAGTGCTTAGTTGTCTTTAACTTCATTCAAAACAGTTTTGTTAGATTGTATTGTGACAGCTGTCATATCATTTAAAAAAACGTATAAGCATTTAAAAAAACTTATCAAAATTTATGAATTTTTGCGCAGTCATTTTAATATTGAAGATGGAAGAAAATATGCATCATTTCAGTGTATTATGCTTTATTATTTCAAGAAAGGTAAAAATGCAAATGAAATGCAAAAAATGATTTGGGTAGTGTATGGAGAAGGTGCTGTGACTGATGAAATGTGTCAAAAGTGGTTTGCAAAGTTTCTTGGTACTATTGACATTTTGCCCAAATAGTTCTTTGCTGTGGGGCTGTCTCACGCATTGGAAGATGTTTAGCAGCACCCCTTTTCTGTACCCACTAGGTATCAATAGAGAGAGAGAGCCAACCTTATCTAAACATCTAAATCAATAAAGTTATTAGTGAAAATGAAAAATGTCTTTTCTTTTATGGAAAAAACTAAATGGACTTTTTGGCCAACCCAATATAACAAACTCTTTGAGTTCAAGAAATTATCTTTTTCAGCTCTACCCTTGGTGCTCACCAGGGTGCCTAGTGTGGAATACAGGATAATAAATATACTGAATTTGATGCATAATGCAGGCTTCGTGGGTGCTACACAAGGCTAAATTCTAGCAGAGACCTTGCTTTGTTAGAAGTTATCATTGCTGATAAGGAGCCCATGATGCAGGAATTAGATTTAAAATAAGCCCACCTGTGCTGTAAGAGCATTGGTTGAATTTGAATCCACGGAATGACTATTACTATTATGCCCTCACTGGAACAAACTTTACTCCATTTTGTGTCGGGTAGAAAACAGGAAAATACAATTACTTATTCAGCGTTCCTAGTATTGATCCTGGGTGTGTAGCAAGCAATGGCTAATATTCTACATCTAGGAGAAGCTCAAACATATCTCTCAGTAGAATCAAATAGTAGATTTCTATATGGTCATACTTGTTGGTTTAAAACAAAAACCTTTTCTGTTCAACTTTAATTAAAATAAAACAAATTCATCTGAGAGAGGACCATCACAGAAACAACCACGAAGTAAATTTCACAAGGAAAGGTGGTGATCTCAAAATGTCTTCTATTAATTTTTAAAAAAAATGAATGACATTTTATAGCCCAGCTCTATGAGGAATTCCAATATAATGCAAGTGTTTTAATATTCTTAAATCAAAGAATTCTTAATGCTGTGACTAGTTTTTAATTGGGACCTTATTAAATACTCTATAAACAGGGAATAATTTCAATTTAAGACTGTTTAAAAACTCTCTTATATAAAGATATAGCAAAGAGATTCAAAGAAATTTTTGTTCTTCACTAAAGTAATTTTGGGACTCCATGTGTTGTGCAAAAAATGATAGGTTCTAGTCTGATAGAGGTACAGTATTCTTTGTACCTTGGAGTATATGGCAAGGCATCTGATTGGAGTCGAAGGGCGTTGCATTTCAGATAAGGTAGCCAACTGTATAAAAACATTGTTTCCGTAAATTTCACACTGCCTCATTATTCTGGCACCTGCTGTTCAGAGAAAGAGGAAACCTGAAGGAAATAAGACTCAGCACAAAACAGAGCAGCACTTGAAGTGGCGACCACTGGGATGCACAAAGAGGAGAAACAGAATGAAAAGGCAAGGCATGTTTCTTAAAGATGGGGAAAGAGCTTATTGTCAATAGAATCTTATTGGGAAATTTAACTGAGAAAAATGAATAAGGTGTAGTGAAATTTAAGAGGAAAAGCTAGCAGGTTTTAATTGATTTTAGCTCCCAGACCCCTAGTTGAGAATCCCAGTCTTGTAATTTTATCACTAAAGAAAGTAAAGCTCAGAGAGGTTGGTGTGTGAAATTCATATGATTCACATGATTGCTAGTAGAATTCTCTCTGGAAGTATCATTTCTTTTATAAACTGAATGTCCACTTTATAAATAAAATGCCCATTTCATTTATTTATGTATTTTTTTATTGCTGGAGGAAAGCTGAAAGAGTAATGTTTATAAAATGCTTGTGTGATTTTGGAAGAGTCACCTGCTGGAGGTCAGAGCTTTCCCTTGAGTGACAAGAGGGCTGTCTAGTGGACACTGAGCCTCCAATCCTTAGCCCCTGGAGGGACAGGTCTCTGTCCTGTGGCTACAGCCCTGGTACCAGAGGACAAGTGGAACTGCTGGTCTCCCCAGACACTTCACTATTACATTTCACACTCAACTTACAGACCTAGAGTCGAAGGGCTTCACTGGGACTCTCGTGGTATAGACTGGCAGTGGAAAGCCTTCTGAAAACATTCTCGAGAGTCAGAGGTTGCAGTTTCTGACTAAGTGTCCAGCATCCACATGTGGAATCTTGGGGTTCTGCCCCCAGGCGACCAGGCCACTGAGAAGAACGCAGGTTTGGAGTCAGCACATCCTGGGTTGGAATTTTGACTCTGCGAAGAGACCATCCTTGTGAACATGAACAGTTGCTGAACTCTCTAGATCTCGTTTATTATCACGGAAAAAGACATGCGGCATATAAAATACTCAGTAACGGCCTTCTCTGCCAAACACAGAGGAGTCAAACAGTAAATTTCCCTTAGTTTCCCTCCTAATTCCTAAGGTATTTCTTTGACTAGTGCAGAATCTGGTAGCATTAATTTTTCTTTGATTATCTAACTTAAAAACTTGGAATTAAGAATACTCAGAATCCTCTGGGATCACTCATATGATGAGATGATGAGCAATTTCTTTAAAAACAAAGAATATTACTATTAGTCACTATATAAATATGTTTTTAATATTGGTTCTACTCCTGGCTTGACTACTGTTTTTAAGATATATAACAGGCTACAACAATTCACAATATTCAGACAAAGAAAGGGGCGGTCGGTGTATGGGCAAAGCTGCCATACAGTGAGCCAGGAGGTCAAGGCTCTGGGAGGAACCTTGATTTTTTTCAACTTTATTGAGATATACTTAATATACAAAAAGTTGCATGTATTTAAGGTGTGAATCTTGATGAATTTGGACACATGCATACACCAGTGATAACCTTCAGCACAAACAAAGTAATAAACATTATCACCACCAAAAGCATGCTTGTGTTTCTTCACTTTATGATATTATTTGTGGTAACACTTAGCATGAGATTTACCCTCTTAATAAGTTTTTAAGTGCATAATACTGTATTTATTGTATATGACCTTTATTATGTTGAGGTATGCTCCCTCTCTTCCCACTTTGCTGAGTGTTTTTTATTGTAAATGGGTGCTGGATTATCAAATGCTTTTACAGCATCTATTGATACGATCATGTGGTTTTTTGCCCTTCATTTTGTTAGTGGTGTAGTATGTTTATAGATTTGTGAATATTGTACCACCCTTGCATCCCTGGCATGAATCCCACTTGATCATGGTGTTTGAGCTTTTTAATGTATTGCTGGATCTGGATGCCAATATTTTGTTGAGGATTTTAGTTAGCATCTGTGCTCATCAGAGATACTGACCTGTAATTTTCTTTCTTTGTTTTGGAATTAGGATAATACTGGCCTCATAAAAGGAGTTTGGGAGTCTTCCCTCTTCTTGAATTTTTTGGGTGAAGATTCAGTGTGTTTGCCCATTTCATAATGGGTGATTTACAAGTGCACCTGTCCACACTGAGCTGAGTGTTTAGCAGTTCTTGACCAAAAATGGCATGACCCCCATGCCCCACCCTCCCTATTCACCTGATCTCACCCCTGTGACTTCTGTTTGTTTCCCCAGATGAAAAAAGTCCTCAAAGGGAAACGTTTTGCACATGTGGAAGAGGTGAAACAAAAAACAGCACTAAAAGGCATCAATATTAATGAGTTCAAAAACTGCTTTGAGCAGTGGAAAAAAATGTCTTGATTAGGAGTATTGCTTCAAATGGAGAGTACTTTGAATGTGACTGAAGTTTAAACATGTAAGAATAAACACACACTTTTTTATAAGTAAATTCTATTTTTTTGGGTACCCCCTCGTATTTGAAATATTTCTTAAAATTTTCACAATTCCTTTCTGTCAAAGGATTAAAAAATGTTCTTTCATGATTTCCTTCCTTCATTCAGCCTTATTCATTGATCACCGACAATATGGCAGGAACTATTCAAGCATACAATAAATACAACTAGAGCTTGAATAAAGCATTCTGGTGGGGCAAGGGTAGATGGTAAACAAGCGTATGAGCGTATGATATGTTTTCAAGCACTGATAAGTTTTATGCAGACAGAGAATGTGAGGGGTTAGAGCGCTGTATAGGGATCCTGGTCTGTTTGAGATAAGCTGGCCAGGGAAGGCCTCCCTGAGGCCATTGGAGCAGAGACCTAAACTAAGTGAAGGAGGGAGTCACATGGTGTTGCGGCGGAAGAGCATTCAGGTACAAGGAACATCAAAAAAAAAAGAAGCTTTTTTTTTTTTTTTTTTTTTTTTACAGATAGGAGGTAGCATGTCATGTACCCAGAACAGAAGGCTTGGTGATCCAGAGAATGGAGAAGGTGAGGACAGAAGGAAAGAAAAAAACCTATAGGCTAGGAATTTTTTTCTGAATGTAATGAGAACAGGAAGCAGCGGTGATTAATTTTATGTTTTAACTTCTTAGTCTATGCTCCCCAGTTTGTCAAAAATGTTTAGACATTGCTGTGAAAGTATTTTTTAGCTGTGATTAACATTTAAATCAGTAGTGATTAAAGCAGATTGCCCTCCATAATGTGGGTGGGCCTCACCCAATCAGTTGAAGACCTTAAGAAAAAAGACTGAGGTCCTCTGAAGAGGAAGAAATTCTTCCTCCACCTAAATCACAGAAATTCTGCCTGAGCTTCCAGGCTTTGGACTTAGGGTTACAACATCAACTCTTGCTGGAATTTCCAGTCTGCCAGCCTACACTAGATTTTGGACTTGCCAACCCCCTCGCTTACATCCGCCAATTCCTTAAAATGCATCTCTCTCTCTCTGTCTCTCTGTCTCTCTCTCTCCCCTATTGGTTCTGTTTCTCTGGGGGAACCCTGACTAATATAGAAGCCATCAGGCTGATTTGAGCATGGATGATATGATCTGATTTATTTTTCAGAAGATCACTCCTACTTCTAGGAGAGAGAATTGACTCTTGGCAGCAAGAGGGAAGCAGAGAGACTAGCTAGAAGGCTGTTCCGGTCCTATAGGTGAGACCTGACAGTAGCCTGGAAGTGACCAGAGGTCATGGGATTTGAGAAATATTTTCAGGATTTTCAGACAGATCAAATGAAGGGTGTGAGAGAAACAGATAAATCAAGGCTTAAATTTTGGGCCTGAGCAGCTGTGTGAATGAGTGGATGAGCACATTAATTTCCTGTTGCTGATTTGCTGTCCAATTGGAGATATCAGGTAGACTATTAGACACAGGCACATGTTGTGGTACAGTGGTGGTTACAGCACAGCCTATGGAACCAGAACATTTGGATTCAAATCCGAAATCCACTCTTCAGAGTGAACCTTACTTGGTGTCTTCTCTTCTGAAAAATGGGATGATAATACGCATACCTTATGGAATTCACACAGGATTAAATTAGTCAGCATATGTAAATTCTTAGAATGTGAATGAGCATGAAAATGTTATATAAATGTTACCTATTATTATAGCCAGAGTTGTATCTTTCTGGCCCATCAAATAAATTGCTAGAATGAGATGGGGGCCTGGGTAATGTTTCCCAAGCATGTCTGCTTTGTATAGTTTTTAATTGCTAGCTCAAAGAGGTCAAACTATAAACAGGAGTGGATGAAGCCAAGTGTTTGACTTCCCTTTACCTGGACAGCGAGGACTTTTGGAGTGATGGTGCCAGAAAACCATGCTTGACTAAAGCACACTTTCATAGCCCCTTGCAACAGCAGCTTGACTGATGCAGCCTCACTCCCCACAAATTATCTCCTTGCCTTCTCTGCTTTTTTTCTCATTGTGCTTATCACCTTATATTCTATGCATGAAATGCTTATTTATTTATTTTCTGTTTCCTCTTGGTAGAATATAAGCTCTAGGAGGGCAAGGATTTTTGTCTATTTTGTTTACTGTTAGCACTTGAAAGGGTGCCTGGCTTAGGTCGATAGAGGAGAAATAAATGCTATTTTCTAGTGCTTATTGTCCTGTTTCTCTGTTTCTTACTCTATGCCTTCAAATATTTTTCCATGTGAAAACCATATCCAAAAGAAGGTTGGACATGAATATGATTTTCTGGACCTTTCTGACTTGTGTGGAACTTCAGCTTTTATTGAGACAAATTTCATCTATGAAGTGGAATTTCAGAGGAAGCTTCTGATGGCAGTTTCAATTTTGACTTTGGAAATCAGTTTGGAATTGACATATGGTCTGAAAGTGATGGCACTTTTTTTGCTGCTGGCTGTCCACTCCATTTCCCTGCCAGTCTGTATGTGGGAAGTTTTCCACTCCAAGCGCAGATCTTGACCACAGATTTTCGCTCAGCAGTGCTTGTCCATAGAAGGCACTGAGAGCTGTGCAGGATGGAGGTTGATGCATGGCCCAGTCAGTCTGTGACTTATGAGACCTATTGCAAGTCCAAGGCATTGTATTGATTCTGCAGAATGGACTGGAAACTGACCTTCATCTCACAGAACCCTCTAATTTGCTCCTTGTCTGTTTATTCCCAATGGAACTTGTATCATCAGCTTTGTTCCAAAACCATTAACTTTTATTTCTGTTTAATTTTTTCCTTTTTATTTATTGGGGTGACACTGGTTATTTCCCCTTACATTCCATTGTGATTTTACCATACCTATGAAGAGTGGACAAACTGATGTCTTTATTTAGCACAAAGCACAGGTCCTGTTTCAACGTGAGCTTTTCAGAGGCAGGTAATTTTATCTTCTCTCACCGTGGTTTTAGTATATAGGTACTAGTTCCTTGAACATTAAGGCATTGTGTCAAAATGAATCACATTTGACCCATTACACTACTTGTGCTAGTACTTAATAATTATCACGCTTAGCATATTGTATTGGAAGTAGTATTTAAAAATATTTTTCAATCATCCTAATTGGATTAATGTTACTATTAGAGCAGTTGTCTATTTTTTCATTGTGATTTTGCCAATTGGCACATTATGGCACATAGTTAGAGTTCAACAGATGAAGTTGAAGTGAGTTAAGTATTCCGTTCTGAGGCTATATGGAAAGGGGATTGACAGTCTGCTGCTCTCAGGTCTTCCTTTTATCTGTAGAATGAATAATAGGCAGTAACGGGAATTCCCTCATCAAGTAGGTATTTAATGGACCTCAAGATACTACCTGGAGAAACATGTTTCTGGGTTAGGTTGTGTTCCTTTGTGCCTTTGAATTACAAACATGTTTTATATCATTGGAGAATGGTCATTTTACCCTAATAACTAAATTATAGGACAGTCTAGCTGGGAGAAAGCTTATAATTCTTCTACTAGAGAATGTTCATTATATGCATATAGATAAGTAGCGAGGATTGAGAATTTAGGGACTTACTCCAGGCCACAGAGCCATCAACTCATGTGGGAAGGAAATTCATGGCTCCTAAGCTCCACCATGATAATTAGGGCTTGGTTTGGAGATAGTTAATTGATATTCTGGGCACTTATCTAAGGCAGAACATTCTAAACAACTTGTATTCTTCAGAAATAACTTAATACTCACAGTGGAGCCCGCTAGGCAGGGACATTAGTTCATGAGTTTAATTTCTGCAAAAACATGTGCTAAGTCCCTTTCTTGTGTCTGTTGGTACTCGGAATTGTCCTGTCATCACCCAGGACTTTGCTGTTGCTGTGTTCAATTCACCTGAGGGAAAGAAAATTGTACTTAGCAACAGAAGATATGCGGACAATAAACAAATCAAATAAATATTTTCCCCCTAAGGTGAGAAGGAAAGAGAAGGATTCATATAAAACCTTTAAAGGATAATGATTCATTCACAGTAGATGTTATATGCCTTACCCGGCTCTGTGATGTCATTACCATTATTTATATCACATTCCAGCCTGTGCAGCTCATACTGATGATGCTGCGTCGAAGGGCAGGGAGCCCCATAGCCATTGTTATAGATCGATGTAGCCATTTTATTTATTCACAAATAAGTGAGCTTATTATATAGTATTTGAAATGGTAAGTGTTAGGGAGAAACAAAAAGAAGGGAAGGAGGAGGGGTAATCTTGATGAGAGTTGGGCCACCTTAGACGGTCATAGAAACATCTTATTTTAAATGCACTTTTCATGCTTGCAAGTTATGTCCTGAAGAGCACCATAGGGAACAGGTGTGGGCAGTAAGAAATGGATTCACAAGCACGGAGATGAGGCATTTGCCCCTTTTACAATGCACTTAGCCTTAAGCAGATTGCTCGAGCGTAAATGAGTACCTACTGAACCTCATTTTAAAAAGCTGAATTATAACATTTATTTTTATTTGTATCTAGAAAAAATGCAGACATAGGAAGAGTACTTATTACCTTTATTTTCAATATAAAACCAAATCTTTGCCTACGATTTTAATAGCAATTCAAGTGGTAGATCTATTAACAAATTGTTTAATTAACATCTATTTAAAGAGGAATCTTACCTTATCCTTGGTTTTATTTTTTAGTATTAATTCAGTCATTAAAATTTGTTTTGGTCTTAGTTGAAGTAATTTTTGAAGCAACTTTCCTGGAAGTAATCAACATGCTGGGGGAAGTAAGCAAGATTTACTGCTCTGTTCTCTCACCTTTTTCATTTTATGATAAAATTAAGGGTTCACAAAAGGGCTGTGTTCTGCAGGTGTTGAGTATGAATGTTGGAAAGTAGAAATACAGCATTAGACCCTTTGTACAGAATCTGCAGCTGGGGTGGTGACAAAGGCTGGTCTTTATTGAGGAACAGGGTCTAAGTCACACCTTCAGGTGTCCACCAGAAACTGAGAGGCTGCCTAGTCAGTGCAGGTGCACTGACCCTTGTGCATTTTATATTGACTTTCTCTGCATGATAATGGGGAAGGAGAGGAGAGAGCCTAAAAATACTACAGCAGCGAGATGCCCTAAATGTGGAACCAAAGACCTTCTTGCAGTGGTGTGGTAGGCAGAATAATGGCCCTTCCAAAGATGTGCCCTTGTAATATCTTTGCTGTAGCCCAATGAGACCCACATCAGCCGTCTGACCTACACACCTGTAAGCCACTATGTCTGTGATAATTTGTTAGAGCCACGATAAGAAATGAATACAAATGTTACGGAATGAATGAAAAAGATCAAGAGGAGCCTCATTTGGATAGGTCAGCTTCACCACTTGGAACAAGCTGCTGTGTGGAATAAGACAAAGCTGTAATTGCTTTTACATTTTGAAAACACCTATTACTCCCAACTCAGGCAAACATCCAGGTCAGTTAAAATAATGAATGAAGGGCACATCTATGCAAGAGTTAACTTCTTGTATATTATTGTAGTATATAGCTCTTCATTTTCAGATAGGCCTAGGACATAGGAGGCAAAGCCTTTATTTGAGGTATTTAAAAAAATAATTTCTGAATTATTTTAGTAAACTATTTTTCTTTTTGTTTCTTGGTAAATGTCATATGCAAATCTATCACTTGCAGTCATTCAAACTTTTTATAGCAATCAATCATTTGTCATGGAAAAATGATGTGCTCAGCAATTAGGTCAAGTTTTGTATCAGCTTCCTTGCTTTATCCTTTGCAGTTAATTGTCTCTTCTACAAAATCAGTGCGCAAGTATAATCTCTTTAGCTCACTTACTGTCGGTTCAGCATCTCTCCTTCCTGGCCCTTTTCCTGGGGTTCCTGAAGACCACCTACTTGTTCATGAGGACCCTATGTTGGGGATCCTCCTGAGCATGCGTAACCCTATCCACATGTACTCAGGACTCGCACAGAGATCTAATATGGAGGCACAAGATTTTTCTGACTGGCTCTGCCTGGATCATTGTTAGATTAAATTGTATTGTAATTTCACTTGTTCAAAAAAAAAATGACTTCTTTTGCAGAATTCAAATTGCTCTGAAAGACATGGTCTGAAAGTTCATAAAAGTTACACATATACAAACAGACCTAGTGAAGTCCATCCTGCGTTGATATAGGCCACTTACTAGGCGCTAGCTGTTTTGTTTGTGTCTATGTGTTGTGTTGGGTTATGTATAAGTCAGCCAGGTCTTCAATCTTCTTAGGCCCAGGTAGAACATTTGAGCACTGTTTTGAATTGAATTGTATCCCATCCTCTCCAAATTTACGTGTTCAAGCCCTAACCCCCAATCTGACTGTATTTGGAGATAGGGCCTTTATGGAGGCATATAAGGTTAAATGAGCTTTCAAGGTGGGGCCCTATATGATAGAATTAGTGTCCTTATAAGACAATGAAGAAGAGATATTAGAGATCTCTGTTTCTTACTGAGGAAAGGCTATGTAGACACAGCAAGAAGGAGGCTGTGTATAAGTCAGGAAGAGCGATCTCACCAGAAACTGAATTTACCAGCACCTTGATCTTAGCTTCTAGAATTGTGAGAATTAAAACCGCCCCCACAAATATACATACATACATACATACACGTGTATATGTATGTATGTATGTATCTTTTGTTTTCAAACAAAAGCCACCCAGACTGTGGTATTTTGTTACAGAAGCCCTAGTAGATTAACACAAGACCATTTCCAAGGATCTGTATTTTGCCCTAGGACGTCTTTGAGGCAAATTAAGCTGGAGAAATATGGCTTTGCCGATTTTACATTTGAAAGCAAGTATCTCTGGCTGCTGTGTAAAAAGTGACATATAAAGGAGGGCAAGAATGGAAGTGGAAAGACAGCTGATAGGCTACTGTAATGATCTATGTGAAAGACAATGACATTTTTCAACATTTGACTGTGTAAAGCAAAAATGATAACTCTAAATTGTGCAGTTTATAACATTGTAATTGTACAGTTTATAACATATGAGGCTACAACATGCATCACAATAATAGCACAGTGTGGGGATTTGTGGTTAATGGACTTATTCTGTTGAAAATTCATACATTTCATGTAAGGTGGTACACTATTAATACTGAATTGATAGTAATAATTTTATTATTCATAATGTAACTTCTGAGTTAACATGAAAAACAGGTAGTTAAAAAGCCAATATAGGAACTTATATTAAATACTAAGGATGGTTTATTAACTTAAAATAAGGTAGAAATGAAGGGATAGAGAAAAGAGAAACAGATGGAACAATTAGAAATCAAATAGGAAAATGGTGAACCAAAATCAAGCTGTATCTAATATTATATTCAATGTAAGTGGAGTGAATGTTCTAGTTAAATGACAGAGCTTGTTGGACAAGAGGGGGAAAAAGAAAGCAAGATCCAATTAAGTCCGATCGACAGAAACACATTGTAATTATAAAAACAGATAAAGATTGACAGCTAAAGTGTGGGAAAAGATATGCCATGCAAATAATAAATATGAGAAAGATGCAATGGTTATTTTAATAGAAGACAAAATAGACTGCAAAACATTGACAGAGATAATGAGAGACTTTATAATGAAAAAATGCCAACTCATCACAAAGACATAACAATTACTAATACATATGTGCCTAATAATAGAGCTTCAAATTACATGAATCAAAATAGAAATAAAGAGAAAATAGACAATTCCACAACCATAGTTGGAGATATTAACATGTCCTCTCAATAATTAGTATGAGATTAAAATATCAATAGAAGATAGAAGATATGAACAGCACTCTCTACCCCCTTGATCTAATTGATGTTTATAGCACTCAAAATTCTATAACTAGAATACATATTCCTTTCAGGTGGCATGGAACTTTCAAGATATATTATATGCTAAGTCATGAAACAGATATCAAGAAATATAAATTAATAGCTCTACACATATTTGGACATATCTTTTAAAGCTAAACTTATGCCTATCCTGTGGACCAGCAAATCTGTTCGTAGGTGTATACCCACGGAAACTGAATCCACCAAAAAACATGTACACAATTGTCTACTGAAACTTTATTCGTAACACCCCAGTTCTAGAAAGCAGCTAAATGCCCATCAATAGGAGAATGGAGAGATTGTAGTATATTTACATAAGAGAATATAACAGAAAGAAAACCAAACTTTTGCTATATAGGACAATGTGGATGTATCTCATAGATATAATGAAAAGCTCAAGAATTCAGTTGTAAATCTAGTCATACTGTATTATTCCATTTATGTGAAATTCAATAACAAACAAAACTAATCAAAAGTAACAGAAGGCCGAAGAGTTGGGATAGCTATTACTTCCTGGGATGGTAGACATTGCCTGGGAAGGGCATAAGGGAGCATTCTGCATGCTGACAATGTATGTCTCATCTGGGTAGAAGTTAAGTCCAAGTTCAAACAACTGACTGACCTGGTTCAAGAGGCTCATCCTTCACCCAGCAAAAACCAGCTCTATAAATAGTATGAGTCATAAGGACCTCCGCTTTTCAGTCAACATTCTTAGGAGTTCCCAGATGATCCCAAAATAGAACTGTTGGGTCAAGTATCTTCCTTCTTCCCCATGCACACAATGCATTATTTCTAAGTCTGATGACTTAAACTGTGTGCTTGTATGGATAGAAGCTTGCAAACAGGTGACCTTTGTACCAATTATATAAAGAGATTTCCTTGAGCAAACTACTGATTAAATCAATCCTGCAATGAGACCTTTTATTGACCTTTAAATACAAATTGTTTAGAACCTTTTAGAAGCAATTACCACAAACACATACTGATTAATCTTTGAAGTATGGCCTTTGATGGGCAAAACTTTTTGAACATTTGAAGTTACTGTGAAATTGTGAAAAAATGTTTTTCTTTGAGAGCATTTCCTACTTTTCACACATTTCCGTCCATTAGCTGCCCTTTCCTAACTTCCCTCCCTGCTATTCCAGGTATGTTTAGAAGGAGGCATCTCTTCATACCAGCTTAGACAAGCTTAGGCAGCCTGGCTTAAAAACTTTTGATAGAAAGGAATTATACATTGTGATTTTTCCCAGGGTGCCATTGTTTTAGAGACAGCAAAGGCCTCATATGCTTAGACATGGATTAGTAACATGTGTTAGTATACCAAGTGTTGGAGTGAGACCTGAATTCAAATACTGGTTTTAGTACTTAGCTGCTGTGCAGTGTTAGGCAAGTTACTAAAACTCTCTGAACTTCAGTCTCCTTATCTGTACAATATAATTACTCATCCTTGCCTTATGAGGTTATTGTGAGGTTAAACATCTAGGATATTGTCAGGGATCTTGTAAGGGCTCAATAAGTGATGGTATTATTATTTTATGATGATGCTAATGCTGCTGATGACATTAAACTTAGTGGAATTATGACCTCCCCCCTCCATAAATATAGGCAAAAACATCAGTACATAGTTATACTTGACTAAATGAGTTCTTCTCCTTACTTTCTGGATAATGGGGCTTATCAATTCTTCATAAAGCACTTTGGATTCTGGAGCTAAAGCTCTAAAGAAGTCTAATGACTAAATAAAATTTAAATGCCATTAGTACTCCTCATAATCATCACAGAGTGCCAGAGGGATATTTGGAAAATAAATAAATAGAGTCAGCTATTTAGTTTTCTTTAAGATTTCTACCAAGATGTTAACAGATAGAAAAAAACACCAGTAAAATAGTGTAGGAAATCTATTTTTGTTTTAATTTTTTTAAATCCCATTTTGCTTAGCTCAGGAGGATACGACTATAAGAGAGCTTCAGAGTAGTTTTCTAGCTTTTAGAATAAGAGTCAGCTTTGTAAATTACCTAATTACACTCAACCTTCTATTGACATTCTGCACAATCACTATAGACCAGTTCATGTGTGACATGTGTACCTATAGTTTAATATGAGGATAGTCATTCTTTTTTAATATCTGGGGAATTTAGGGACCATTGTAAAAAATAAATGTTATAAACACTCAAAGATTTTTTCCTTCTTAAATAACAACATTGTGCGTATACAGTATATTGAGAAGGAGTTGGAAAGAAAGTACAGGGGACTATCATTGTCAAATAGTAAAATGATGAATAGATGTTATTATTAAGTCTCCATTATTATTATCATCAGTGAAAGAGAAGATGGAATGACACAGAGAAAATGGTATGAAATACTTAGTTTTCTTTGAAAGAAGCAGGAATTTGATTCAAGTGAAACAAGGGCTGCATACAGTACCAGAGCCCCAAAAGTACACAGTTAACAGCCAGCTGTGAAAAACATCAGGGTCGCTGTCTGCCAGAGATGGGCGGCTGCAGACTGAAATAGCTGATTAAAGGGTCAACGCATAAATTTTCATTTTTAGCCGCTTACCCTGGGTTTGGGCAAAGGTAGGGGCAGAGTGGGCTGGAGACTCCTGAGGGATCTTGGTGCTGTGTCATCCCCCACCTGGCAGCAGCCATCTTGCTCAGGCAGACCACTCCCTCGAGTGGCAGCTTGAGAAACAATGGCTCCACTCTCAGGAGGGCCTCTGCCCTGGCCCTGTGGTGCTTAAGCCTGACTGCTGAGTGCAGAATGGCAGCCACAGACAGTAGATCCCTGCAAAGGTGGGGCAGAGTGGACTGGAGGTGCTTGAGGAGGGACTGGGGATGGAGACTTTGGGGAGAGAACTTGAGGGAGCAGCCTCTGGGATCTTGGTGCTGAATTGTCCCCCATGCAGCAGCAGCCATCCAGCTCACACAGACTACCCCCCTCCAAGCAGCAGCAGCCTGAGGGGAAACATTAGCTCCAGCACCAGGAGGGACTCTGCCCCGCCATATGGTGCTTAAACTTGACTGCTGAGCACAGAGTGACTAGATTAACAACTGAAGGAGACAGCCATAGACAGTAGATACCTGGAAGTCTCAAACAGACAGCCTAAGGTCAGACGGGGTCAACATCTGACATTGCCAGAGGCAGATCGAAAAAGAAAAAACAGTGATAAATACTAGAGGCTACCGAGATGAAATCCACTGTGGCCTTCTCCATGATTTGCAATATTTTCTTAACTACATAGTTTTTTAACACTCATTTTTTTTGTCCATCAAGTTGGTGCACATTAAGTCACCAGATTTTATATTATAGTTTATATCTCTCCTTTCTTATAATAGTCTTAATCTTTTTACAACCTTATTAATTCAGGTTCATTTGCTGTTGGTAGTGGGATTGTAGAGGGCAGTTATTTCTACAGTCGTGGGTTTGTTTCCTGGGCTTTGTGGTTTTGCTCAGGCAGCCAAATAATGGGAAGACAAAAAAAACCCCAAAAAAACCCCAACCAAAAGAAAGGAGGAATCCTCAGAAACACTACTAAATGAGATAGAGGCAAGTAAACTGTCAGGTATTGAGTTCAAAACAATGGTTATAAGGAAGCTCAATGAACTCAGTGACCTCAGTGACAATTATGGAAAAATACAGGGAAACTATGAGGAACTTACTGTGAACTATATCAGATTAAAAAGAAACATAGAAACTATCAACAAGAACAAAGAGGAAATGAAGAATACAATTTCTGCATTGAGGAACACAGCAGAAGGAATCAAAAGCAGGCTAGATGAAGCAGAGGATCAAGTCAGCGAGCTGGAGGACATGGTAGAAAAAAACTCTCAGAAAGAGCAAGAAAATGAAAAAAGGCTCAAAAAGAATGAAGAGGGTTTAAGGGAAATGCAGGACAATATGAAACGTAATAATATCCATATAACAGGAATACCAGAAGGAGAAGAGGAGGAGCAAGGGATAGAAAACCTGTTGGAAAAAGTAATGATGGAAAACTTCCCTAATTTGAGAAGAGAAAAAGTCACACAAGTCCATGAAGCACAGAGGATCCCATTTAAGAGGAACCCAAAGAGACCCACTCCAAGACACATCATAATGAAAATGGCAGATATCAAGGACAAAGAGAGCATCTTAAAGGCAGCAAGGGAGACCAGGAAGTAACATACGAGAGAGCCCCGATAAGGCTAGCAGCTGACTTCTCCACAGAAACACTATAAGCCAGAAGGGAATGGCAAGAAATATTGCGAGTAATGAAAAGCAAAAGCCTGCAACCAAGACTACTCTACCCAGCAAGGCTTTCAATTAAAATGGAAGGCGAAATAAGGAGCTTCTCAGACAAAAGAAGGCCAAAAGAATACCCCTCTACCAAACCAGCATTGCAAGATAGGTTAAAGGGACTGTTTTAAGGAGATGAAGAAAAGGAGTGAGGGAGAGGGGAACATAAGTACAAAGGGTAGAAATGAATAAGTACCTATCAATAATAACTTTAAATATAAATGGATTATATGCTTCAATTAAAAAAGATAGAGTAACTGAACGGGTGAGAAAACGACCCGCACATATGCTGCTTACGAGAGACCCACCTCAGAACAAAAGACCTACACAGACTGAAAGTAAAGGGTTGGAAAAAATATTTCAAGCAAATGGACAGGAAAAAAAGGCCAGAGTAGCAATACTTATATCAGACAAATTAGACTTCAAAACAAAGGCCATAAAAAGAGACCCAGAAGGACACTTCATAATACTCAAAGGAAGACTCCATCAAGAAGACATAAACATTGTAAACCTATATGCACCCCACATAGGAGCACCCAAATATAAAAGGAAAATCCTGGAGGATTTCAAGAAAGATACAGACAGCAACACACCTATAGTAGGGGATTTTAATACCCCATTGTCAACAATAGATAGATCATCTAAACAAAACATCAACAAGGATATTGTGGAACTGAACGACGCATTAGATCAAATGGACTTAACTGATATGCATATAGAACCTTTCATCCCAAAGGAGCAAAATACACATTCTTTTCAAATGCATGTGGAACATTTTCAAAGATACATCGCATGATAGGACACAAAACAAACGTCTGCAAATTTAAGAAAATTGAAATGATAGTGAGCATTTTCTCAGACCACAAGAGCTTAAAAGTAGAAACCAACCTGAAGGAAAAAACTCAAAAATATTCAAAGTCATGGACACTGAACAGCGTGCTATTAAACAATGAATGGGTCAATAATGAGATCAAAGAAGGAATCAAAAAGTTTCTGGAAACAAATGAAAATGAACATATAACAGTCCAAAACCTATGCGACACGGAGAAGGCAGTCCTGAGAGGAAAGTTCATAGCAAGACAGGCCTATCTAAAAAAGATAGAAACATTTCAAATAAACAGCCTAACCCTACTACAGTCTACAAGAACTGGAGAAACAACAACAATCAAAGCCCATAGTGAGCAGAAGGAAGGAAATAATGAAGATCAGAGCAGAACTGAATGACATAAATTCTAAAAGAACAATTCAAAGGATCAATAAATCCAGGAGCTGGTTCTTTGAAAAGATAAACAAAATCCACAACCCTTTAAGCAGACTCATCAAGAAAAAAAGGGAGAGGGCACAAACAAATAAAATCAGAAATGAAAGAGGAGAAATTACAGCTGATAACCACAGAAATGCAAAGGACAGTAAGAAATTATTACAGACAACTACATGTCAAGAAATTTGAAAACCTGGGTGAAATGGACAAGTTTCTAGAAAAATATAATCTTCCAAAGCTGAATGAAGAAGCAGCAGAAAGCCTGAGTAGACAGATAACAGCTGGTAAAATTGAAGCAGTAATCAAAAATCTCCAGGATCACAAAAGCCCTGAACCAGGTGGTTTCACAGGAGAATTTTACAAAACATTTCAGGAAGAGCTAATCCCTGTCTTTCCAAAAAATCCAAGAAGAGGCAAGACTCCCAAACTGTTTCGATGAGACCAGTATTATCCTTATCCCAAAACCAGATAAAGACACAGCAGTAAAGAAAACTACAGGCCAATATCGCTGACGAACATAGACGCTAAAATCCTCAGCAAAATATTGGCAAACTGCATCCAGCAATACATTCAAAAGATCATCCACCATGATCAAGTGGGATTCATCCCAGGGATGCAAGGATGGTACAATATTTGCAAATCAATAAACATAATACATCATATAAACAAAAGGAAAGACAAAAAGCACATCATCATATCACTAGATGTGGATAAAGCATTCGATAAAGTACAGCACCTGTTTATGAAAAAAACATTCAGCAAAGTGGGAGTAAAGGGGACATACCTCAACATAGTAAAGGCTATATATGAGAAACCTGCATCCAGTATTACACTGAATGAGCATAAACTAGAAGCTTTCCCACTAAGATTGGGAACAAGATAAGGATGTCCGCTTTCACCACTTCTATTCAACATAGTATTAGCAGTCCTAGCCACAGCCATCAGACAAGAAAAAGAAATAATAGGCATCCAAATTGGAAAGGAGGAAGTAAAACTGTCATTGTTTGCAGATGACATGATAGCGTGTAGAAAACCTTATGGACTCCACCAAAAAACTATTTGACCTAATAAGTGAATTTGGCAAAACATCAGGATACAAAGTTGATATTCAGAAATCAAAGGCATTTTTGTATACCAGCAATGAAATATCGGAATCAGAAATCAGGGAAAAAATCCCATTTACTGTAGCAACAAGAAAAATAAAATACCTAGGAATAAACTCAACCAAGGAGGTTAAAGACCTCTACTCAGAACACTATACAACCGTAAAGAAAGAAATTAAGGAAGACACAAATAAATGGGAGCATATACCATGTTCATGGATTGGTAGAATTAACATCATCAAAATGTCTATACTACCCAAAGCACTTTATAGATTCAATGCAATCTCTATTAAATTACCAATGACATATTTCACAGATATAGGACAAACATTTCAAAAATTTATATGGAACTATAAACAACCCCGAATAGCTGCAGCAATTTTAAGAAAGAACAACAAAGCAGGAGGGATCACAATACCTGACATCAAACTATATTATAAGGCCACTGTAATCAAAATAGCCTAGTTCTAGCATAAGAATAGTCACATAGACCAGTGGAACAGAATGGAGAGTCCAGAAATAAACCCATGTCTCTATGGTTAATTAATATTTGCCAAAGGGGGCAGAAGCATAAAGTGGAGTAAAAATAGCCTCTTCAACAAATGGCATTGCGAGAATTGGAGAGCTACATGCAAAAAAATGAAATTTGACCACCAATTTATACCACACACAAAAATAAGCTCAAGATGGTAAAAGACTGAAATATAAGTCATGACACCATAAAAGTCCTATAGGAGAACATAGGCGGGAAAATCTCAGATGTCCATGCAGCAATATCTTCACCCATATGTCCCCTAGAGCAAGGGATATAAAAGAAAGAATAAACAAATGGAATTTCATCAAAATAAGAAGCTCCTGCATGGCTAAGGAAAACATCAGAAAATGGAAAGGGAACCAACTGTATGGGAAAAATATATTGGCCAATGATACCTCAGACAAGGGTTTGATCTCCAAAATATATAAAGAACTCACATGACTCCATTCCAGGAAGACAAACAATCCCATTAAAAAATGGGCAAAGAACCTGAACAGACACTTCTCCAAAGAGGACATACAAATGTCCCAGAGACATATGAAAGGATGCTCAGCATCACTAACCATCAGAGAGATGGAAATTAAAACCACAATGAGATACCACTTCACACCAGTCAGAATGGCCATCATAAACAAATCAACAAACAACAAGTGCTGGAGAGGATGTGGAGAAAAGGGAACCCTAGTGCACTGTTGGTGGGATGCAGACTGGTGCAACCACTGTGGAAAACAGTTTGGAGTTTCCTGAAAAAACTAAAAATGGAACTACCTTTTGACCCAGCAATTCCACTGCTGGGATTATACCCTAAGAATCCCAAAACCAATTTAGAAGAACCTATGCACCCCAGTGTTCATGACAGCACAATTTACAATAGCTAAAAATTGGAAGCAACCTAAGTGCACAGCAGTAAATGAGTAGATCAAAAAACTGTGGTACGTTTACACAATGGAATGCTATGCAGTGGAAAGGAAGAAGGAGCTGCTACCCTTTGCAACAGTATGGATGGAACTGAACAGCATTATGCTAAGTGAAATAAGCCAGGTGATGAAAGACAGATACCATATGATCTCACCTATAAGTGGAACCTAATGAACAAAATAAACAAGCAAGCAAAATATAACCAGCAACATTGAAATAAAGAACAAACTGACAGTAACCAGAGGGGTGGTGAGAGGGAGCTGACAAGGGAAAGGGAGTAGAAGGGTCATCAAGGAACAGGCATAAAGGACCCATCGACAAATCCAAATGGGGGAAGGATTGTGGGGGGGAGGTGGGGGTAGGTGGGGCTGGGGAAAGTGGTGGTGGGAAAATGTTGACAAAAAAAATAAAATAGACAGGGATGCTAAGAATAGTATAGGAAATCAAGAAGCCAAAGAACTGGTATATGCAGCCCATGGACATGAGCTAAGATGTGTTTGGATGATGGGATGGGGTGCCGTGCAGAGGGGATAAAGGGGTGAAAATGGGACAACTGTAACAGCATAATCAATAAAATATACCAAAAAAAAGGAAGGAAAGAAAATCTTTTAAACAGCAATAACAACAACAACAAAAGAAACAAGGACTGCAATTTATTATTATTTTTCTTGTGCAAGAAACTAAACATTTTGCATATATAATCTGATTTAATCTCAATACTCCTGTGAAGAGATGCTCAATGGACAACACCATAATTTTTCATCAACAAATATTTATCAGCTACTTATTATGTGCCAGGCATCATTCAGGACATTGGAATTGAAGAGTGGCTAAGGCATGTTTTCTGCTTTCTGCAATCTTAGAGAGAGTGGGATTCACTAACACATAAATGGAAAAGACATTGTAATAAGGAGGGAGAGTAAGAATAAAGAAGTGCCAGTATTGATTTCTAAGTCTAATTGATTTATAGATAGGCATTCTTAAAATAGTAACTGTATCACTTTGGAATTGGAAGATTTCCCAGGATTCAAAGTTTGTGTAAGGCAGTGATGACTCAAACCTAATTTATTTTCAAAGATTTAGTGAATATGTACTCCTCACTTCTGGGCAGGGCATTGTACTGGCATGTGGTGTGCACAACCATGCCCAGCGAGAGGTCCTGCTTGTGTGTACCTGACTCCCTTTTCTCACGGTTTCCATTCAGAATCCACCCAATGCGCACAGACGGAGCCTGGAGAGTATGTCTCTGGTCAGGAGATTTCCTGAGATGTCTCTGAAAGAGGGCAGGTGGAGGGGACCTAATTATCTGGAGTGATGGCTCAGGCCTCTCCTTTGCCAGCAGATGGGGACAGATCTCAGAAAAGAGAAGTCTGCTGCTATGTCCTCTGGTCCTTGGGATGAGCTTCTTCATTGTTTAAATCTCCACAGAGCTAGAGAGCAAATGGCCTGAGTTGCTGAATGACATTTCCCTCTGTAGGGTGGTGGTGGGATATCTGCATCCTAAAGGCTCCAGAAAGTCTTGCTGTCATCCAGCACCGGGCAGCAGCTCACTGCTCTGACTTTGGCAACAGCTGTTGAGTTGTTCACTGCCCACCCTAGTGACCCAGAGACCCTAGTAGCCTGTTTGAACAATGTAGGAATTGCAACCATGAGCCTACAGGGGTTACTATCATTCTTGTAAGACAGTGGACCATAGTCTTTGGATGCACATTTGACTTCTAAAAATACCTATACCTGGAAACTATGCAAACCATAACAAAAATCAGAAAAGCTGAGGCTGTGGTCAGGTATCAGTATGTATTAAATTTTTCTCATGCATTTCTAATGTAAGACCAGGGTTGCAAATATCTTCTTTAATATGACTAGGGATGAACATACTCAACAGTTAAAAGAGGTGATCAATTCTGAGGGAAAACCACTGGAGAAATAACATGGAGCATTAACACAGAAAAAAAATCAAGTAGACGAAATGGAACAAGAACAACAACAAAAAACTAGTTCCTGAAAGAAAATGTTCTTGATTTCATAATTCAGTAAAATAATTAAAAAAAAAAAAGACCACTGGTGAGAACCCATTTACCGTCTTGGAAAACTAAATGGAATAAGTAGCTTATAAGACAGACAAATAAAAAGTAGAAATCAGAAGTGAAGGATAATTAGCTGATGACTAAGAGGGAAGAAGAATAAATAGAGGATAAGTAATAATGAAAGGACAGAACCTTTTTCTGAGTGGAAGAATGACTTACATGTAAAAATTTAAAAGGTTTAATGGCTCCCAAATAGCATTGAAATTAAAGATCCTAAATTTCAAGTGGGATATATAACAACCTATAATTAATTATTTACTTTAAGGTCAGAGCTTTAAGGATCTTATATCTAGTCAAAGGATCATACTCTTAGGAAAAAAATTTTTTTGGAGATCACAGTATTCAGTTGGCATAATACTCGTCTATCCCATATAAGAAATTATTCCAGTGTAATAGGAAAGGGTTGAGTCATCTAAAAGGATGAGGATAATAGGAATATATGATGTGGCTGTTTGACCAAGTGGAGACAGACTGGAAGTAAAAACATTCTAGTATTTTTATTTGGTGCCAGGGAAATAAACCATCTTGGCTGGCAGCACAACTACTTAATCTGGATTCATCAATAGGGAACTGTAAGTTTCATCCTAACTATTAGGAATGGATGGAGAACCAGTAATAATACTTAGAAGCATGATTATCTTTCCAAAGTAACCAGGCACATGGATGGTGGGTGTGGGGAATAAAATGAAAAAAATCTAAATAAACTTGCCAGAAAGAGTACAAATAAGGACAAACAGAACATTGATAAATAGATTAAATGATACTGTAGTATAATAAAAAACCAAATATATGAATTACCACGATACATAAAAATTTTGACTGAATTTTCATAACACAAATCAGAGATTCTCATTGGACTTTAAAGTGCAAAGTGCCCAAAGAAAATAAAATAGTTATTGGTATGATCAAGGTAGTATTATTTAAATGCACCAAATGTATGATAAAGCTCTAAAAACTAAGAATGACTTGGATGAAGTAAAATTATGCTAGTAGGTCTTAATGTAGCTTGTTAGAAAAATATTAGTGATCAATTTAACAAAAAAACCAAACTACCCGACATTTTATTTTTGT
Source organism: Mormoops blainvillei (assembly GCA_004026545.1). NCBI lineage: Eukaryota > Metazoa > Chordata > Mammalia > Chiroptera > Mormoopidae > Mormoops > Mormoops blainvillei. The sequence goes on from PVJD01010603.1 coordinate 37,491, forward strand.
AATTAAAAGATCAAAGCAATATGTACTAAAGAAACCATTTTATCTTATGTGCAAAGAGCAAGCATTATTCTTTGGTTGTCAGGCATGTGCAATGATCACAAAGTGAATATGATCATAACATATTAAAAATTTGGAGATTTTGCAGGTTACATTTCTATTTAGGGCTAGTAAAACTAGAAATGAATGGTATAATTACTATAAAATCTTAACTACTTGTAATTATAAACACAAGTCCTTAAAGAAGAAATTTAAAATATCATAAGTTATCTAGATAAGCAAATACCAAAAGATCAGTTTACATTATAACTTGTGACAGCTGTTACTTTATTCAGAGAAAAATATTATTATTACTACCAGAAAGCATCATAATAAATATAATGACTACTTAAATTATAAAAAGCAAGATAAAGCCTACTGAAAGAATGAAGGTAGTAATAATTAGTGAGATAAAAGATAAAGAAATAGAAAAAGTATATTGCCAAAAAGAATAAATATACCCCCAAATATGGGTCTTTAGAAAAAGGAAAACATCTGGCATGTTTGATTATGGAAAATATGAAAGATAAATATGTACAATAATTAGACAAATGTGGTCGACAGTACCGGACACTGAAAAAAATTTATGAGAGTATTGCTTTTATTAATTTTTCTGAGGATCATATTTTGTTGATAACAGGTTTCTTGCTTATTTCAATATTCTGAGTATATTTGTTTCACCAGTAGTCTTTCCCATTTTGCAAGCACTTAACCCCTGTCACTGGATACCCACTAGAGTGGCCAGTGGGCCAGTGGTACTTCATTTAGGTTGACAACTATTTTCACTGTACTAAGGGTACTTACAATTGTGGTCATACCACCTCCTCCTTTTATTTTTTTTAATTAAAGAAAAGATTTTATTTATTTTTAGACAGAAGGGGAGGGAGGGAGAAAGAGAGGGAGAGAAACATCAGTGTGTGGCTGCCTCTTGTGTGCCCCCCACTGGGGACCTGGCCTGCAACCCAGGCATGTGCCCTGACTGGGAATTGAACTGGCAGCCCTTTGGTTTGCAAGCCAGCGCTCAATCCACTGAGCCACACCCACCAGAACCATGCCATCTCCTTCTTTAAAACAATAACTGTCTTTTAGCAATAGAAGAGCATTGTCTATCCTGAATTACAGTCAGTGTCTAGCTTGATATTTCAAGAAGGAATTCACCTAGCAGAGGCAACCAGTTTGTTCTCCTGAACTGACATTTCATGCACCAAGACACTCCCCTGTGACTTCTGTTGCACTAGCTAGACACAAGAAGGGCACTCTTCTTTAATGACAACTTTGTTCCTCATACTCAGCATGTGGGGCAGTTCAATGTCAAGTTTTCATACCATTACCATCATTGAACTGGTTTTACAGAGCTATTTGAAATGTGTTCTATTATAATAGGAGTAAATTTCAATACACCATTGTATCATCCATGAAAATGTGTTAAAGGACCTTCACTTTAGTCATTGAAACTTTAGCAACAACTGCATAAATGTGCTAGTACTACTTGGGTATAAAAACCATTGTCCTAATATTGTTGCTCCTTGGAAATGAGTGGAAATGGTGATGGTAACTCCTAGTGGGGCATGACTTTAAAATTGACATAGAAAGCCTTTTAAGATTCAAAACACAGAGGCTTTGAATTAAACTGGGCAAAACATCTGCTGATAAAAAATGCCCAACATTGGGTATCATCATTTAAAAATTGCCATTTTGGTATCTTGGAAACTATATCTTTTCTACTACATAGGTATCCAACACTGGAACCAGGTCTTTTGATATAAATGAGAACAAACCTTCTTTCCCTTGGCTTGTCCACATAGAACTTTATATACACACCAGAGCAAGCTTTAATAAGTGCTTTGGCTTGTGTTGATAAGCGAGAAAGAAAATGTCTGGTGGCATCAACATTTTCTAACTACAGTGTGATCTACTTCTACTATTGTATAATTTGACTAACTGATATTATAGTATCTTAGTATTCTAAGTATTCTTAGTATTCTAAGTATTCTAAGTATCTTAGTATTCTAAGTATTCTCACTAAGTATCTTAGTGAGATACTAAGTATCTCTGTACTAAGTATCTTAGTACAATACTGAGTTTGTTTAAAAGAGTATCATAGCTCAAACTGTTTCTGCTTTTCAAACTAGAACCCAAATTTTCTTTAAAATAGAAATAACTTTTATGATAATAAATTTTAATATTTTAATTCTGCAAGACATTTGTCCACTGGATCTGACTTTGTATTTTTGTTTTTCTATTCCCCCAACATTACAACAAGCTTAGGTAAAATGAGTAAGGAATAGGGTGTATGACTTTAGTTCACCTGTTGTTGTATTCTAAGTTAAATTATGTGTTCGAATTTTGTGTTGTCGTCTGTGTATTTATTCTTACATAGTTATAGAGGGAGATGTTTTGTTCTGTTAAAAATTCTTGAACGTATAACTTAAACCTTGAATTATGACAGATGAAATTATTTGAATTGCTATAACACACTTATCACAAAGCTCCATTTCCCTATGCAGCAGGATGAAAGTGATACAAAATGATATTTATTATTTAAGAGATGATGTATCAAGTAAGAAAAGTATATAAACCAATGCATATGTTTTCAGGCCCTTAAATAAAAAATAAATACTAAGCTGAAATGTTCGATAGTCTGAGAAGCAATTTATAATGAGTTATGTGATAATGTAGAATTTACTGCTACTTTACATGACTAAAGTCCATTTAGCTTGATCCTAAATCCTGTGGAAAGGTCTGTAATTCTTTAAGCTGCCCTTGTCTCATCTTGATCCTTCCCTAGGAAAGGGAATTAAGTTGTTAGTGTCTTTGTAAAATTGTCATACATTTCTGTATTTTTCCTTCAAAGCAATAGCAATGACAGTTTATAGAATGCTTTCGTGCACACATAATCTTGATGATTACTGTTCTGATTTAATGACTTGATAAGAACATACATCTGTCCAATAACAGAACTGGAAACTCTGAGGAACTGCTATGGGATTTAGGATACAAAGCACATATAATTTCATATTTTCATGGATAAAATAGGTAAGCTGTCACAAGAGTGATTATACACATGTGGGAATATTTGTTATTTTATCAGGTCTCTGTTGCTCCACTTCCTTTCATACCTGGCTCTAACTTGTTCTTCTTCAGTTCAACTTCAGTTCTTATTAGAAATATTGTTCAGTTTTTGATACTGGTATCCTTTCTTGAGGTTTGCCTGGCAAAATCTCAGTCATGCTTCACTCTAATTGTCCATCTTATTTAAGCCTACACTAAAGCTGTCCAACACTTTTGGCCACAGATGATGCTATTTACCAGTCAGTTCATAGTCTTTATCTTTACCAAGGGTGAAGAACTGTATCATGGAAATATCATGGATGACATTTCTCTCTTTCCTGACTGTTCATATCCCCTTATAGTTCCCTGTTTCTTAGCATTTGATATTAGCATGACATACACATAGGAATTCTTTATTTTTAAACTATACTATATCTTTAATCTAGAACTAATTGAAAAGTACATGCTTTCTAAAAGGGGTAAAAGATACAAATAAAACATTATCATGCAGAGCTTCTATCAAAAATAATAAAGAACACAAGTCAACTTATTTCCAAATTGACAAAACAAATAGTTTCACAGTCTGTGTCCCTGAACATTATTGCCTAGGGAAATATTTTAAAGCGTCAGATGTTCATTACTTAAGTATATTTTTATGAAATGGAAATTCATTGATTGCTATCAGATGGAAATTAGAAAGAAAATCAACTATTTAAAATCATCTCAATTTATTTTACCTGATAATTTAAAGTATATATATACTTACTAATTTAAATATAGATACATATGTATATATGTGTGATTTTGCTAAACTCATTATGCAGTAAATTTTTCTAAGGTTATTGTAATATTTTCATAAACATGTTTTCAATTTTCTTGAAAAAAACTTCCGTAAGTGTACATTCCAAGTGTTATAAAGGTAATATAATTATTTATAAAAGGTAATATAATTATTTATTTAAAAAATAATGTAGATGTCTTTATCTCAACTGTGAAGTGTCATAGGTCAGGTGACCAAAACTCTCGTGTAGATTTAAAGCATCACCTTTACTTCTGCTTTTTAGTGTTTTATGTGGATTTGAGTTACTTTCTAGTGTCCTTTCATTTCAGTCTGAAGAACTCCTTTTAGTATTGTAGGACAGATCTAGCAATGAACTCTTTCAGATTTATCTATAAGGAAATGTCATAAGTCATACCTTCAACACCCAGGAGGCTTTTTATAATGCTTCCTAGCCTTCACTGCTTGCTTGTGCAGAGCCTCCAGGTTAGCCAGGAGTGAGAAAATAGGGTATTCTCAGGTCTTTCCTGAACATGTGCAGAGCCCTGGGCTTGTGTACAGACCTGTATATGTGTGTGACCATCTAGATTTCCAGAAATGTGTTGGAGTTTTTAAAATCCCTTCTGTGGGTATCATTCCCCAGCTTTTCCTTTTAAACTTAATGATTAGCCATTGTTTGTCTGAACTGTTATATTCAGGCATCCGTGATGTTAAACAATTGCATCTAAGCCAAGCACAGCAACAAAAAGAAAAACAAATTAAAAAAAATGAGGGTAGTCTAAGGGACCTCTGGGACAACATCAGGCATAACAAGGAGAAGAGAATGAGCAAGGAAATGAGAACCTGTTTGACGAAATAATGACTGAAAACTTCCTTAACCTAGTGAAAGAAAAAGACACACAAGTCTGGGAAGCATAGAGAGTCCCAAACAAGAGGAACCCAAAGAGGCTCACACCAAGACACATCATAATTAAAATGGCAAGGGTTAAAGATAAAAAGAACCCCAGCTGGTGTAGCTCAGTGGATTGTGCGTTGGCCTGCGAACCAAAATGTTACTGGTTCGATTCCCCAGTCAGGGCACATGCCTGGGTTGTAGACCAGGTCCCCAGTAGGGGGCACATGAGAGGCAACCACACATTGATGTTTCTCTCCCTCTCTTTATCCCTCCCTTCCCCTCTCTAAAAAGTAAATAAATAAAATCTTATCAAAAAGTAAAAAAAATAAACATGATCCATGTATGCTGTCTACAAGAGACCCACATCAGAGCAAAAGATATACATAGACTTAAAGTGAAAGGATGGAAAAAGCATTCCATTCAAATGGAAACAAACAAAAAAGCTGGGGTAGCAATACTTATATCAGACAAAACAGACTTCAAAGCAAAGGCCATAAAAAGAGACAAAGAAGGACATCATGTAATACTAAAGGGATCAATCCAACAAGAAGATATAACCCTTATAAATCCTATATAGGAGCACCTAAATATATGAAGAAAACCTTGGTGGACATAAAGGGAGAGATCAATAATAATACACTCATGGTAGGGGATTTGAACACCCCATTGACATCAATGGATAGAACTTTCAGACGAGAAATAAACAAGGCAACAGTGACCTTAAATGACACACTGGATCAGATGGATTTAATTGATATTTATAGAACATTTCATCCTCAAATAGCAGAATATACATTCTTTTCAAGCGCACATGGAATATTCTCTAGGATAGACCACAAAACAAGCCTTAATAAATTAAGGAAGATTGAAATCATGTCAAATATCTTCTCTGACCACAAAGGTATGAAACTGGAAATCAATTATGAAAAAAAAACCAAATGAAAAATAATCAAATACATGGAGGCTAAATAACACGTTACTAAACAGTGAATCGGTTAGTAATGACATCAAGGAAGAAATCAGAAGCTATCTTGAGACAAATAAAAAAGAACACACAACAATCCCAAATCTGTGGGACACAGTGAAAGCAGTCCTAAGAGGGAAATTCATAGCATGACAGACCTACCTCAGAAAGCAAGAAAAATCTCAAATAAGCAGTCTAACTCCACACCTAAAAGAACTAACAAACAAACAAACAAACAAACAAACAAAAAACCAAAAAACCAGAGTAAGTATAGGAAGGAAATAATAAAGTTCAGAGCAGAAATAAATGACATAGAGACTAAAAAAGAAAATACAAAAGATCAGTGAGACCAAGAGCTTGTTCTATGAAAAGATGAACATGATTGATAAACTGTTGACCAGAATCATCAAAAGAGAGAGAGAGGACCCAAATAAATAAAATCAGAAATGAAAGAGGAGAAGTAACAACTGTGACAGAACAGAAATACAAAGGATTGTAAGAAAATATTACAAACAATTACATGCCAAGAAAATGTACAACCTGGGTGAATTGGATAACTTCCTAGAAACATACAGTCTTTCAAAACTGAGTCAGGAAGAGTCAGTAAAATCTCAGACATTTCTTGTAGCAATATTTTTTTATGATATATCTCCTCAGGCAAGGGTAACAAGAGAAAAAGAAATGGGACTACATCAAACAAAGTTTGCACAGCAAAGGAAACAATCAACAAAATGAAAAGACAATTCACTGACATGGTAAAACATATTTGCCAATGATACACCATATAAGGGGTTAATTTCCAAGATTTATAAAATGCTTATACAACTCAACACAACTAAAACAGACAATCCAATTAAAAAATGAACAAAGGACCTGAATAGACACTTCTTCAAAGAGTACATGTAGATGACCAATAGACATATGAAAGGATGCTCACTGTTACTAATCATCAGAGGAATGCAAATTAAAACCACAATGAAATATCACCTCATGGCTGTCAGAATGACTATTATCAATAAATCAACAAACAAGGGTTGGTGAGAATATGGAGAAAAGGGAACCATTGTGCACTGTTGGTGGGAATGAAGATTGGTACTGACACTGTGGAAAAAGGTATGGAATTTCCTAAAAAAATTAAAAATCGAAATGTCATATGATCCAGTGATTCCACTTCTGGGAATATATCTGAAGAAACCTGAAATACTAATTTGAAAGAACATGAGGTCTGTCCAGAAAACATCCAGCCATTGTTAATATAGGGAGAACAGTTTGTACAACATCAGTGTAACCTGGATGCCAAAGAGAGTGGACTGGAATGCACATGTGTGAACAATGATGACTCACTCTGCTAGTCAGTGGGGGTGGTAGATGCCGTTGAGTGAGCATGCATGCTGCGTGGCCATTGTGTTCAAAATGACTGAGCAAGTAGAGCAACGAACCTGCATTACATTTTGCATTAAGCTCGAACATTCTTCCATGGAAAATATTGGAATGATTCAGAAGGCAGCAGCTATGGGCAACTGGTGATTGGCAGCTTCATCACGACAACACGCCTGCTCATGTGTCATATCTCATGTAGACTTTTTTGGCAAAACATCAAATCATCCAAGTGATTCAGCTCCCCTATAGCCCAGATTTGGCGCCCTGTGACTTCTGGCTTTTACCAACGTTAAAATCACCTTTGAAAGGGAAGAGATTTCAGACTGTTGAGATTCAGGAAAATATGATGGGGCAGCTGATGGCACTTGGGAGAATTGTGTGAGTGCCAGGGTGCCTACTTTGAAGGGGAATGAAGGTCATTGTACATTGTTTCTTGTATCTTGTATCTCCTTTAAAAAATGTCTCTTTTTCATATTACATAGCTGGATACCTTTGCACCCCCTATGCTCATTGAAGTGTTATTTACAATAACCAAGATTTGGAAGCAACCCAAGTGCTCATCAGTAGATGTGTGGATAAATAGCCATGGTACATTTACACAGTGGAATACTACTAGGCTGTAAAACAGAAGGAAATATTACCTTTTATGACAGTGTGGGTAGACCTGGATAGTACTGTGCTAAGTGAAATAAGACAGCCAGAGAAAGACAAATACTGTGTGTTTTTACTCATATGTTTAATCTAATGAAAAAAATTAACAAACAAAATAGAAATAGAATAATGGATACATAGAACAGAGTGACAGTAGTCAGAGTGGAGGAGGGTTGGGGTGGGACTGGGTGAAAAATGTAAAGGGATTAAGAAAAAAAGAAAACAGACACAGACAACAGTAGGGCTATTACCAGAGAGAAAGGGTGGTGGGTTGAAGTGGAATAGGGCAAATGGTGGCAGGAAGGGCCTTGACTTTGGGTGGTGAGGCACATGATGCTGTATACAGATGATATGTAGTAAGTTGTACACTTGAACCTGTGTGGTTTTGTTAACCAGTGTCACCCCAATAAATTCAATTAACAAAAACAGACAAAAATTGCCTCTAATTCTTTTTCACAAATTTCTCCCTTTCTAAGGAGTTTTTTTGGGCTGAGTGAGCCCTGAGTCAGGGCTATATGTCTGTGTCCTCCCTATATTCATATGTTGAATTTGATGGTATTTGGAGGTGGGGGCTTTGACAAGTGACTAGGTCATAAGGGCAGAGCTCTCATGAATGAGATTAGTGCCCCTATAAAAGACACTCTAAAGACTTCTTCATTCCTTCCACCGTGTGAAGACACAGCGAAAAGACCTTGGCCTGTGAACACAGGGTGGGCTCTCAACAGAAGCTAGTCTGCTTGTGCCTTGATCTTGGACTTTTCAGCCTCCAGAACCTTGAGAAATAAATCTTTGTTGCTTAAGCCACCCAGCCTATGGTATTTTTGTTATAGAGCCTGAATGGACTAAGTCAGTTAAAATAGAAACAGCTTTGCAAAGCAGAATCTTCGAGGGAACTATCAGGCTGGTTAAATAATGAAAATTGTCTTGAATTGGGCTTTGAAGGACCTCCAATCCTGTTTCCTCCAATGGCTGCCAAGCTGTTGATTTCACATGATTGTGAAGCTGTTGTTTTCAAGGCTCTCATTAAGCTGGCATGGAGGGAATGAGAATAGAGCAAGTGAAAAATGCCACAAAACTTTCTGTTCTTCCTTCCTTAAAGATTTAGCAATTTTTCTTTAATAAACATTCTGCAGATTGCTGCAAGCCATTGGTTAATTCCAGAGTTCTGAAATGTTAATTCTGACCATTTTTCTTTTGAAAAAAATGTTTTTCTCATGTCTTTCATGGAGGAAAGAAATTTTGGAGGTTTTTACTGTGTCATTTTCACTGATGTCGTCTATTCAGTCTCTCTTTGGTTCTTGTTCAAAGTGAGATGGATATATTAACAACATTAAAAATGTATCAGGGGCTAGCAAAAGGAATTTTTCCCATCTTTTGTTCTCTAATATGTACACAGTCCACACAACTTCTACATTAAGGACATGCCCATGATAGGTTTGTACCATATTAGTGGTGGTTATAGGTATTAAAAACAAATAAGCAAAACCTCCTAACCTCCCTTTCCCCCAAAAAATAAATAAGCAAAAAGCAAACAACAATAACAACCACCAAAAACAGAGGGATGATTACGATCAAGTGTGACTAGTCTGTTGACTTTTTAAAGTGGGATTACATTGTTGGTGCCAAAGTTAGTAAAACACTGGTGTCAACATCAGGCTTCCCTGTGGGAATCGCAGGTCTGCAGATGTTTCATTAGCTTGATGCTGCATTTCCTAATCTGTAAAACGATACCACAGACCTCCCAGAATTGCTCTGAGTGTTAGCTACAACATGAATCTGTGTGTCACACGACAGAAATTCAGCCCAAAGCAGCAATCATCAATAGAAAGGACATTAATTAATAGTAAATGTTGTTCATATGTTATTTACATGTCATGACTCATAGCATAGGGACATATGGAGCATACTTTCCCAAACTAAGTGTAAAAACTCAGAGATGCTTGCTTATATGTTTTGTCCTTCAACATGTGTGTACATTATGTAGATTTCTAGTAGTTCATGTTTGAGGGTGGTAATTAAATGGAAAATAACTATTTCATGATTGTACCATTCTTGAATTTAAACTTGTGAGTGTGGGGTGACTAAGGGGGGTGGGTGTGGCTTGTGAGTGATAGTGTTAATAAGTCCCATTCATCCAAACATGTAGGGGAGAGGCATGGTGGAGCTCAGGGTTAAATTAAGCTAAACCATAAAGATGAAAGGGCAGGTATAGGATAGGTGAATTGAGGACAAGGAAGAGAGAACAATAAGAATAAGAGAGGAGAGCTGATCATGTATTGGAGGACAGAGGGAAGAGTGGATAAACTGTAGAAATAAAGAGAATTTGATGGCTCATTAAGAAAAAAAGCGAAGTAAGGAGACTTCAAGATTCCCAGTGGAAGGGAAAAGGTAGAATTGCTTATATATCTGGCTTCAGTGTTGAATGCATGCTTATTTCTCCTCCCAATTTAAATTGAACTTTTCCTGTCCCTTTAGAGAAGGCAGAGTAACCGTAGCAAAATGATTGTAAACATATGGTGTGTGTTAATGTGATCGTTCGCTTCCTCATTATGGATTTAGTATGAACATTAACATCTAACTGCCTAATTTCCCGATAACCATTGAAAAATTAGAGCTGCATCATTGCCGCCCTACTACTCACTATAATAATTTTGTCATTTCTAAAAACATTTAATCTTCACAAAATAATGCAACTCATTTGCCTTTTGTGTTGTTTTGACTTTTGGCCTATATTGATTTATTTGTGAATTATGTATCTGTATAAAATAAAAATCAAACAATTAACAATATTTTACATAAAAATAAATTACAGTTATCTGTTTTTTTTTTTTTATGAGATCAATGTTTATTTGTTCTTTGTATATCTAGGCCCATATCAAAGCTGTTAAAAATTGTCATACACATGTATATAGTAAAATACCCAAATCTTTCCATGCTTTGTTTAAATTGCTTCTATAAATCACCAAGAATAAATTCTTACTTGTGTGCGCAGGCATAATTCATTCAGTGAGAAAAAAATTTCTATGAAGCTGAAGACTAATGTGTGGTTCTGGTTATAGATTTATAAGTGACCTTTAAGTGATTTGCACATTGTGTAAAAACATATTAGGAAGCGCACATATGCACACACATTCACACACCTACATATAGATTATATATTTATTCTCTCCCTCTCTCTCTCTCTCTCACACATACAATTAGCTCACACACACTCGCTCAACTGCACACATTGATGATATATATTATTCATGTACTCTGATATGTTTGTACAGGTATAGATAGTTATTTAAAATGCATTGTGAGATTTTCCTGTTGGATTTGGAACACGAAGAACTCTTTTTTACACTGTATTATTTTTGCTAATAATGAAGGGTAAACCTGCTGAGACTTAGCTGCTTTTTGACTTGGATATGAATAAACAAAGCAAGTTATGCATTTAATTTTGAAATATACTTAGTGCTTCTATTAGATACCAACCCTTAATTTTCCCTTTAGATACTTGATTAATCCTAAAAGCATTTGGGGCAGAAATGCACATATAAAGCTATAATTTTAACCTTTTCCTTAAAGATATGGTCATTCATAAATTTGCAAAAAATAGAGCAAATACTCATCAGTTAAATAGAGCTTCTATTAGGATTAGAGCTAAATGCACAATGATTCTATCCAATGCCTTTATTTTTTAAAAAATCATTTTTATTTTTCAATTACAGTTGACATACAATATTATATTAGTTTCAGGTGCATAACACAGTAATTAGACATTATATAACTTATTAAGTGACCATCCTGATAAATCTCATATCCACCTGACACCATATATATAGCTATTACAACATTATTGACTATATTTCCTATGCTATACTTTACATCCCTGTGACTATTCTGTAACTGCCAATGTATACTTCTTAATCCTTCACCTTTTTCACCCATCCCCCCATACCCTGTCCCATTTGGCAATGATCAAAATGTTCTCTGTATCTGAGTCTTTTTCTGTTCTACTTGTTCATTTTTTAAATTTAATTGTTGATAGATATGTATTTATTGCCTTCATTGGTCATATTTTTGATCTGCTTTTTCTTTTTAAAGAAGACCTTTTAATATTTCATGTAAAACTGGTTTGGTGGTAATGAACTCCTTTAGCTTTTTCTTGTCCAGGAAGCCCTTTCTTCATCATTTGATTCTAAATGATACCTTGGCTGGGTAGAGTAATCTTGGTTGTAGGTCCTTGCTTTTCATCACTTTGAATATTTCTTGGCAATACCTTTTGACCTGCAAAGTTTCTTGAGAAATCAGCTGATAGACTCATGGGAGCTCCCTTGTAGGTAACTTAACTGCTTTTCTATTGCTTCTTTTAAGATTCTCTGTTTGTTTCTAACCTTTTGCACTTTAATTATGATGTTTCCTGGTGTGGGCCTCTTTGGGTTCATCTTGTTTGACTCTCTGTACTTCCCGGACTTGTATGTCTGTTTCTTTCATCATGTTAGGGAAGTTTTCTGTCATTATTTTTCAAATAGGTTTTCAGTGTTTCTCCTCTTCCCATTCTCCTTTCAGCACCCTCATGATGCAAATGTTGAAAAGCTTGATGTTATCCCAGAGGCTTTTTACATTAGCTTCATGTTTTATTTTGGATTCTTTTTTCTTTTTGCTGTTCTGATTGGGTGTTTTTTGCTTTCTTATAATCCAAATCTCTGATTTGATTCTTGGCTTCATCTAATCTACCATTGATTCCCTATGAGTTTATCCTTTAAAAAAATATTTTATTGATTATGCTATTACAGCTGTCCCATTTTTTTCTCCTCTTTATTCCCCTCCACCCTGCACACCCCAACCAACCAGCATTCACCCACTTAGTTCATGTCCATGGGTCATACATATAAGTTCTCTGACTTCTCTCTTTCCTGTACTGTTCTTAACCTCTGCCTGTCTATTTTGTACCTACCACTTATGCTTTTTATTCCCTTTACCTTTAACCCCATTCTCCACCTTCCTCCTGCCCCCTGATAACCCTCCATGTGATCTCCTTTTCTGTGATTCTGTTCCTGTTCTAGCAGCTTGCTTAGTTTGTTTTTGTTTTTGTTTTTTAGGTTCAGTTGTTGATAGTTGTGAGTTTGTTGTCATTTTGCTGTTTGTAGTTTTGACATCTTCTTTTTCTTAGATTAGTCTCTTTAATATTTCATTTCATAAGGGCTCGGTGATCATGAGCCCCTTTAATTTTACTTTGGGAAGCACTTTATCTGCCCTTTCATTCCAAATGATAGCTTTGCCAGATAGACTATTCTTGGATGCAGGTCCTTGTCTTTCATGACTTTGAATACTTCTTTCCAGCCCCTTCTTGCCTGTAAGGTTTCTTTTGAGAAATCAGCTGACAGTCTTATGGGAACTCCTTTGTAGGTAACTGTCTCCTTTTGTGTTGCTGCTTTGAAGATTCTCTCCTTATCTTTCATCTTGGGTAATGTAATGATGGTGTGCCTTGGTGTGTGCTTCCTTGGGTCCAACTTCTTTGGGACTGTCTGAGCTTCCTGGACTTCCTGGAAGTCTGTTTCCTTTGCCAGATTGGGGAATTTCTCCTTCATCATTTCTTCAAATAAGTTTTCAATGTCTTTCTCTTCTTCTTCTTCTGGCACCCATATAATATGGATGTTGGAATGTTTAAAGTTGTCCTGGAGGTCCCTCAGCCTCTCATTTTTTTGAATTCTTGTTACTTCATTCTGTTCTGGTTGAATATTTATTTCTTACTTCTTTTCCAAATCATTGATTTGAGTCCTTGTTTCCTTCCCTTCACTGTTGGTCCCCTGTATATTTTTCTTTATTTCACTTTGAACAGCCTTCCCTTTTTCCACCATAGCGTGAATGTATTCCACCAATTCTGTGAGCATCCAGATTACCAGTTTTTGAACTCTGCATGTGTTAGGTTGGCTATCCATTGCTTAGTTCTGTTTTTGGAGCTTTGCTCTATTCTTTCCTTTGGGCCATATTTTTTTTGTCTTGGTGTGCCCATTAGGTTGCCAGGGGTGAGCCTTAGGTATTCACCAGGGTGGGACAACCCGCATCACTGCCTTGTGGTGCTGTATGTAGGGGAGGGGTCTGAGAGGGAACAGTGCCACTTGCTTGGCTCTTGGCTGGCTTTCAGTCACTTCCCCAGCTACCCACAAGCGAACTGGGCCCTTCTGGTGCTGAGTCCCAGGTGGGTGGGTTTCTCTACATTCTAGGACCCTGTGGTTCTCTGAAACAAGCTTTCCGGTGAGACTGGCAATTTCTTCCACTGCCACGAACCCCACAGGTTTTTACTGGTAGAAGTTTTGAGGTTTTTTATTACTTCGCTGGAACCCTGGGTTTCATGTCTCTTTCACCCCCCAGTTGTTCCTCCTGGTTTGTCTGCCTGCAAATGTGGGACCGCCCTATCTGCCAGCCACTGCCTTGCCTGCCACGTCCGCCACCGCAGCCTTGCTGCATCCTCTCTGCCCCGGCTGCCTATCTCCGCCTCTTCTACCAGTCTGAATGAATGTTTCCTGTCCAACTCCTTGAGTGTCGGAATCAACACAGTTCGATTTTCTGACAGACCTGGTTATTTTTGGTTTTTAAATGTGTTGTTGTCCTTCTTTTGGCTGTGAGAGGAGACAAAGTGTATTTAACTATCCCTCCATCTTGGCTGGAACAGCTGATTCCCTATGAATTTATTCTTCATTGGACTTAATATAGCCTTCATTTTTGACTGGTACTTTTTAATGGTTTCCATGTACCTTTTTTATGCTGTTGAAGTTCTCACTAAGTTTATCTACTCTTCCCCTAAGTTCCTTGAGCATCCTTATAACCAGTGTTTTGGTCTGCATCTGATAGGTTGCTTATCTCCATTTCGTTTAGCTCTTTTTCTGGTGTTTTGATCTGGTCTTTCATTTCGGCCATGTTTCTCTGTCTCCGTGTTTTGGCAGCCTCCCTGTGTTTGTTTCTATGTATTAGGCAGAGCCGCTTTGACTCCATGTCTCGGTAGCGTGGCCTAATGTAGTAGGTGCCCTGTAGGGTCCAGTGGCACAGCCTCCCCTATCACCCACGCTGGGTACTCGAGATACACCCTC
>PVJD01010604.1:0-52317 GCA_004026545.1 Mormoops blainvillei
TGAAGCATATGTGTAGAACTTATTTATCTAGCATAACCGAAACTTTAGTCCTGTTAAACAACTCTCCACTTTCCACTCTCCCCAACTCCTGGCAATCAGCATTCCATTTCCTGCTTCTTATGAGTTTCACTATTTTAAATACCTTATTGAAGTGGAATTCAGTGCATTTCCAACCAAGAATCTAATAGTTTTTCTCTGTCTGTTTTCAAACTAGGTAAGTTGATCATAAACTTATACAGAAAATAGCATCAGGAATAGCTAAGAAAATAATGAAGACAGAAAAGAAAGGGGACTGGCCCTATAGATACAATAGGGCCAATCTGGTAATATGGAATTTAAAATAGTGTAGCAAATGCAAACATGGACACAGTGACTAAGGAACAGGTGAGGCAGTTTAGAAACAAACAGAAAAGGAGGGTCACAGAGTACTGAAGGTAGAATTAATTGGCATAATCATTGTGGAGGCTGATTTGGCAATATCTAGCAAAGCTGGAAATACATATTTCCCTTGAACACAAAAGTTCTACTTACATCCATGGGGAGGGAAAGAGCTGATATAAGTCACAACATTTTCAGGAACATCACAACATCACGACATTTTCAGGAACTACGCAGAGGACTGATTTATGTCTTGTCTGTTTTAGGGTGTTGACAGGGCCTGACATAATCTAGACATCTGGGTACTAATAAGGATGGGAACAAAATCAGTGGGCTGGTACTCACCATAGCCACTCCTTCCAGTTCAGCACAAAGCAAGTGGTTGAATTAGCCCAAGCTCCCAATTTCTCCCTGTGGTGAGAAGCTGGGCCATGCATCCAAAATCCCAATTTTTCTCGGGATTTCCCCAAAACTTGATTTCTATCTTGCTTATTTTGGAATGTTAATGGGTTTTTAAATACTCAACCTCATTAATCATCATGGAAATGCAATTTAAGCCAAAATGTAATATCACCTTACAGTTTTTGTGATGGCTATTATATAAAAAACAAGAGATAATAAGTGTTGATGAAGATGTGTAGGAATTGGAATCCTTGTTGACGGAATCTAAAATAGTGCAGCTTGTATGCAAAAAGTCTAGAAGTTTCTCAAAAAAACAAAAAATCTGCTATAAGATCTGGCAATCTCACTTCCCACTCCTGTTTATTCAAAATAATGAAAACTGGATTTTGAAAAATTAATAGCACCCTCATATTCATCGAAGCACTGTTCCTAATAGCCAAGATGTCAAAACGACCTGAATGCCCATTGACAATGAATAGACAAAGAAGATCTGTAATGTACATACAATAGAATATTATTCCACCTTAAAAAAGAGGGAATTCTGCAACATATGAAAACTTGGGCAAACCTTGAGGTTTTATGCAAGTGAACTAGGACAGTCATAGAAGGATAAATAGTGCACAATTCCACTTAAGTGAAGTATCTAAAATAATCTAAGTCAGAGAATGAAAGAATGAAATGGTTGTTGCCCAGGGCTCCAGAGAGAGGGAAATGGGGAATTTCTAATCAACGAACATGCAGTTGCAGCTCTACAAATGAGTAAGTTCCGTAGATCTTCTGCACTACATTGTGCCACTAACAATGTTGTATGGTGCACTTAAAATTTGGTAAAAGGGTAGATCTCATGATAAGTGTCCTTACAATCATAAAAAAAATTTAAAATTGAGGTCACACTTTTCCAAGAAAAAGGGAACCATGTTGATTCTTTAGTAGATTTTATTAGTAAAACAAAACTTAACAGGAATTTTAGGTATTAAACAAATTTTATCCCCAACTGTGTGTATGTGTGTGTTGTGTATGTATATGTAATTATATATACTATGATAGTATATACATATATACTATTTTCCCAATAGTCTCCTAGGCATTAGGTTTACAATGATAAGTAAAAACTGTGTATCTTCTCTTCTATAACATGTGCTGATCCCTACACTAAAAGAATGTATTTTCCAGAACTATTGTAAATATTTATGTTTGTCTATCACTTTCCCCCAATGAAGCTAAGCTTCATTCACTTCAGCTGGAAAATTTCATGTGGGCTCAAGTAAAAGTTAAGTTGTTAAAAAATAATTACTCATACAATTCTAAATGGAACTACAGAAGTGTGTCTCCCACTTTTATTTCTTTTTTATCTTGTCAGTGAATGTCTTGTTTTTATGCATATTTGGACACCTGAGAGGTTTAACTTTATTTTTGTTGTTGTTTTTGCTCTTACAATTTTTGCTACTTATCTTTAGAATATTTCTGTCTTCTCAAAACCCAATAAAATTTCTTCCCTGCTTAACCACTTTGAAGCAATTTCTGTGAATGTTATCTTCACTGATGAACTTTAGCTGATAAAGGCTGACTTTTTATTTCCTCACATCTCTTTGTTTATTTTAGCAGTCACCATGGACCTTCCACATCATTCATCTCATGTTCTTTTTTTTTTTAAATGAGAAAATAAGAGTTAGATTTTTATTTTCTTTATTGTTATTGAATAACAGTTGTTCTCATTTTCCCATTACTCTCCCCTGCCCTACCTACTCCACCCTTCTGCTTTGAATCCTTCCCTCCCCCATTGTCTTTGTTGTACTTGTGCATGGGTCCTTTATGCATGTTCCTTGCCTTGACCCTTCCCCTCCTTTCCCCCATTATCTCCCTCCTTCCTCCTTGCTGATTACTGTCAGTTTGTTCTTTATTTCCATGTCTCTGGTTCTATTTTGCTCACTTTTTTGTTTTGTTGATTAGGTTCCACTTATAGATGAGATCATATGGTATTTTTTTATTGCCTGACTTATTTCACTTAGCATAATACCCTCCAGTTTCATCCATGCTCTCATGAAGGGTAGGCGCTCCTTCTTTCTTTCTGCTGTGTAGTATCCCATTGTGTAAATGTACCACAGTTTTTTGATCTACTTGTTTACTGATGGTCACTTAGGCTGTTTCCAGAACTTGGCTATTATAAATAACGCTGCTATGAACTTCACGGTGCATAGCTTCTTTTGAATTAGTGTTTCAGGGTTCTCAGGGTATAACCCCAATAGTGGAATTGCCAGGTCAAAAGGCAGTCCCATTTTTAGTTTTTTGAGGAAATTCCATACTGTTTTCCTCAGTGGCTGTACCAGTCTACTTTCCCACCAATAGCATACTAGAGTTCCCTTTTCTCAAAAACCTCACCAGCACTTGTTTGTTGATTTATTAAAGATGGCCATTATGACCAGTGCGAAGTGATATCTCATTGTGATTTTAATTTGCATCTTTCTAATGACTAGTGATGTTGAGCATTTTTTCATGTGTCTATGGGCCCTTTGACATTATGTCCTCCTTAAAGAAGTGTCTATTCAGGTTTTGCCCATTTTTCAATTGGATTGCTTGTCTTTCTGTTGTGGAGTCATGTGAGTTTTTTATATATTTTGGCAATTAAACTCTTCTCTGAGGTATCATTGGCAAATGTGTTTTCCCATACAGCTGGTTCTTTTCCATTTTGATGTTTTCTTTTGCTGTGCAGGAGCTTTTCAGTTTGATGTAGTCCCTTTTGCTTATTCTTTCCTTTATAACCCTTGCCCTAGAGGATGTATCAGTGAAACTATTGCTGCATGAGATATGAATTTTTCCTGCATATGTTTACCTCCAGGACTTTTATGGTGGCATAACTTATATTTGCCTTTATCCATTTTGAGTTATTTTGATGTATGGTATAAGTTGATGGCCTAGCATTGAAAGAATTGCTAGACTTTTATAGTATTTTTAATTATTAATTTGTACAAATGAAAAGCATAATATAAATTCAATATATTTGTTAAGCTATTCTTAAAACTTTTGCATATTTAGAACCTGACTTTTTTTGTCACTTTTTGACTAAGAAGTATTGATATACAAAAGGGAGCCTCAAAAAATGGAGTTTATTTTTTAAAATTATGTATTTACTCTTACATGTTTAAACTTAAGTTACCTTGAAAGTAATCTCCTTTTGATGCAATACACCTATTGAGACATTTTTTCATTACTCCAGATTCTGAACTTCTCGATTTCGATGCCTTTTAGTGCTTCTACTGTTTTTTGTTTCATCTCTTCCACATTGGCAAAACATTTTCCTTTGAGGACTTTTTTCATCCTGAGAAACAAACAAACAAATTCTTTCAGGGTGTGGTTATGTGAATAAGGAGGGTGGGGTACAGGGGTTATGTGTTTTGGTGAAAAACTGTTGAACACTCAGCACGGGTATGGGTAGGTTTGCTTGTAAATCACCCGTCATGAAATGGGCAAACACATTGAAAGAGTCTTCAAAAAAATTCACTGAAGCTGAACACAGACTCTCAAAACAATGTCAACTGGGACACTGATATAGATGGATTCCTAGAACACTCACCTAGTGGGGAAGCCTGTACTACAAGGGGCACCTCCAGAAGATAATAGAGTTTTTTGGGGTGTCCCCTTGTATATGCTTATGTACAGGATATAATTTTCAATGTAGCAGTGGTGATGCATTTCCTGCAATGGTGCTTTTCTTTTAAGATATTTTCCAATACACTGACACCCTCTTTGTATATTTGATGTTGTTACTTACTTGATGTTACTGGAAGGGTTAATAACAGGTTTCCAGGCAACAACTAAAATTCATATTCTTTCCCTGAAATTATTTTTTAAGTAATTGATTGCATTTCTAACCAGGAATTGCAGTTATACGTTCACACTAGCGGAACAAACCATCAAGTGCATTCATGAACTGGCAGTGAGAATTCCATGAGTGCTATCTGACCAACAAACTTAAGACAGATGTCAATGAACAATGAACTCTGATTTTAGAGTTGTAAAATGTGGAAATAAACAGCAGGTTTCTTAGGACTTTCTACCCACTGTTGCTACTGTTCCCCTTAAACTTTCTACTACTCACTAGCCAGTATCTCCATCATTCACACACACAACTACATTGACTTCCTTTTGGGAGAATTGGGAAGGGATAGGGCAATTTGGCATCTACTGATCTGCAGTTATTTATTAAGTTTTATGTCTGTATTCTGCTATTGATATTGTTTTGGTACTTTTAAATTACAATGTGATTCCTGTAGTGTATGTGTATTGTATAAATATTCTAATGAATTGGTTTGCCCTTCACACATGTTTCCTGCTAGAATCATACAAAAACATTTGATTCATTAGCATGGTTGTCCTATATAGTGATCTCTCCAGATTTGGGTGCATTTTTAAGTTTTACCAGAGGCTATATGGAGTTTATAAATAGTTATATTTAGAAGTGAACTACAATAATGACTTAGGATAGTTATTTTCTTCTTCTTCAGAGCCATTTTCTGGCTCAGAAATTACTGGAAAACTCTTTCTCTTTTCTTTTTAAAAGTCATAATTATCACCATGCCTGAAAAAAACTAAAAACTATCCAGCATCAACAGCAGTGCTTGCTTTTCTGTGCAAATCCAGGGTGTTCCCCTGAGAATAAGAGTGAGCTTGTTTGTTCTGTTGATTAGTCTTCACTTAGAGATGAAATCATATAGTGTTTATCTTTTACCACCTGGCTTATTTCACTTAGCATAATGTTCTCTGGATCCATCCATGTTGTTGTGAATGGTAGGAGCTCCTTCTTTCTTCCTGCTGTGTAGTATTCCATTGTATAAATGTAGCAGTTTTTTGATCCACTCATTTACTGTTGGGCTCTTAGGTTGCTTACAACACTTGGCTATTGTAAATTGTGCTGCTATGAACATTGGGTTGCATAGGTTCTTTGAATTAGTGTTTCAGGGTTCTCAGGGTATAATCCCAACAGTGGAATTGCTAGGTCAAAAGACAGTTCCATTTTTTGTTTTCTCAGGTAATTCCATGGTGGGAGGGGAAGACTGCACGAAACAGGGGAAGGGTGGTCAAGGAACATATATGGGGTAATCATGGACAAAGTCAAGGGAGGGTGGGGTCACGGGTGGGGGAGGAGGGAGTGATGGGGTAAAATGGACCAAACTGTACTTGAACAACAATAAAAAAATAAAATGAAATATTACCATATTATTTATCAAAACATAAATAAATAATTTTTTAAAAGTGAGCTGATGGCTCAGATAAATTATTGTCACTTCTCTTTCCCTAGATTCTTATAGTCTACATATTTAGATTTATGCCTTCTTATGCTATTTATAGTTTGATCTTCTCTTTTTTATCTCCTTCTGTGAATTAGGATTCACCTACAACAGGACAGTTACTACAGTTGATTTGACCTATATTTGTGAAGAGGAAATAGTTGCTACTACTTACTCTCCTGTTCAGAAGACATCACATAAACGTATTTTCTAACCTACCTTTTTCACTTTCTTTTCTTTGCCCTGGCATTTCCTTTCCTAGTTTATATTTCTGCTCTTCCTTTTACCCCAACATATCTAAAATCTTTTTTTTTCTTTTCTGTCATTAACTAAAGCTGAACTTATTATAAAAAAGTAAATCACCCAATATGTTTGATTTACTAAGGAGCAAGTTTATTGCCTCATTTTTACCACTAAAAAAGATGTCTACATATTTGACACGGTTTTAGAAAAATACATAAACAAACACAACAGGTGGTTAGACTGTGTGCTAGGGAACAAAGATAAAAGAAAGCATGTGTTGACCCAAGATAGACTGCTAAATATGCCTTTCCAAATGGAAGCAAAATGAAAAGCTGAAAAAAATTTGGCTTTTAAATGCTTTTTTCCCTGAACAAAGTGATGCATTTTTACTTGCTGATATTGAGAAAGATCTTTTGAGATTTATCAATGTATTTGCATTGATCTATCCACATTCATTTTCCTCTGATGAGACCTGAAGTATATAGCTCCGAAATAACTTACGGATATTGAACTCTGAGATCATTGAAAACGAACACAAATTTAAGTTGCTCTTGTAAATAATGAGCCATTATTGTGGTGTAATTATTAGAATGTTCAATATCCTGAGGTAGGAGGTACAATGGTACAAACACAATAGTTATTTTAATTTTACAGAAATTTGCACATTCAATTTGGCATGTTTTCTTTATCCAAAGCATAAGTTCATGCACAATAGATTTTTTTCTAATTCTCCAACCTGTAACAATTAATTGATTATTAACTAAGTCTGTTTTCCCCTCTGGTCAATTAGCTTCCATACAAATACTTCTTTATGGAGGATTAAGCACAATCACCCAATATGTTTGATCTTTAATGTTAGTATTATAGATTTTGTTACAATCAATCTAGTTATACCAGTACTACATTATATAGAAATTGCATTACGAGTTAGACTAAGAGGATTACAACATAAACTCACTAGAATTGCGATATATAATTGTCTCAGGTTTCCCTATAAGGTAAAACATGCACATAAACCATATATAATATATTAGTGTATAAATGAAGGTCCGAGTCTCACTTTGCTTTGGTTTCCAAGTCTCTCTTGTGTATAGTTCTATGCTCTGATTTATACTCAATGTTTTACTGATGCAGGTTTCTACTGATAGTTATGCTTTAATATAAAAAACATATAGTAATAGTTAATAGTAATGCATATATGATAATAGTTAAGCAATCAATACATATTTGGTTATAAACATAAATGTGTAAGAACTTATATAGTAAAACATCTTAAGCACGGAAAGGATGTTTGATGATAGATATTTAGATTAATTATATATTTAACATAAAATGGTTATGGAGGTATATATAACTATAAAAATGGATAGACTTGAATAGATGGCTATATATAGCACGATTATTTTTTATTAACTTGACTATGATAAATCAATCTGAAATCAAATTCAGTAAAAATAATAGTTAAATTTCTGAACTCATTTACTGTGTTTTTTTAAATTACATATGAAACAAGGAACAATTTGTTACTCTATGCTTTATTTTTGTATAAAAATGTCCTGAAAAAAATCAGAAGGGGATAATTTAAAACAGAGAAACAGAAAAAGAATTAACAGTACTTTTTATGGACAAATAAAGATTTTAGTGTCATGATTCTAATAGTACATTATTGTCACTTTTAATCTGAGTATTTTGAGTATATTTTACACTTTCTCATTTAATCTTTTAGAGTTATCAGGACATTGCTATTGTGCAAAAAATATTAATGCATATTATCAGTGCTCACTGAAAATAAATACTTTGAATATTAGGCATACATTTTAAAATATATAACCTATTTATGAAAAATATATGATTTACAATATTAATTTGATTAATATAATTTGCTCAGAAGACAAGATTTGGTGCAGGAAAGCATAAAGCATGTATCTGTATCTTTAGTTCTATACCTCTTCTTATTTTTATCCCATAGTTGATATTTTGGTAATAGCCACAGAGGAAAGAAAAGTAGTGATCTTTAGGAGGCCAAGAATTACAATAGTCTTCACACCCAAGAAATTCTCAGCTTCCGGAGGCCACCCGGGTTCCTCGGCTCACACTCCACAGCCTTCCATCTTCACAACCAGAAATGGTAGCGTGAGTCCTTCTTGTGCTTTGGATCTCTCTGAATGGTCTTCTTCTCCTGGGACTAGATAGAGACCACCTGCATAATCCAGAATTATCTCCTGTCTCCAGGTCTGTCTACTGTATTCACTTTTGAAAAGTTTCTTTTGCCATGGAATATATTTACCAATTTCAAAGATTAGGGTGTGAGTGCCTTTGAGGGGAATTATTACATCTGTAACAACTTACTTGAAGGTTAGTCATTGGTCTCTGTGTCTGAATGTTCTCATATGTAAATGGAGATGATATTGATGCCACGTTCATATGCATTGTTATAAATAATATGGGTTACCTAAGCAAAGTAATTACAACAAAGTATTTCATGCAATAAGAATTACCTAAGGGTTCACTTTAACATATAGCAAAAATATAAAACCATCCCATTCTGTAATGTTATGAATAAATCCATGTAAAGGATAATATGCAATTAAGGTAATGATTATTAAGAGTTTCTAATTTTATTTAAAAGTGATTTTATGATAATAAGATAAAAATAGAAGTAGAATGGCCAAACGATAGATGATACATAAACTCAAGAAACCAGAATCACCTACAAATAACTGAAAGAAATATTTGAAGATTTTAATATTGCAAACTGGTAAATGGGTTTCATATAATTTTTCTGTTTCTTTATACATCATATAATTCCAGGATATATTGCTTTCATAATTAAAAGAACTTTTAGGCTTACGTAGTACTTGTTATAATGTTAATTGGTACACAAATAAAAAAATAATATAAGATAACATATTTGTTAAACTATTTTTAATACCTTTGAACATTCAGAGCCTAACTCTTCAGGATCATTTTTTGATTATGAGTCATTGACATGTATGCTTATGTATAGGATATAATTTTCAATGCAGCAGTGGTGATGTTTCCTACAATGGTGCTTTTTTCTCAAGATATTTTCCAAGACAGTGACACCCTCATGTATATTTGATGCTGTTGTAAATAACAGTGCCATAAACATTCATGCATATGGATTTTTATCCATATTAATTGGCAAAATTTCATGTAGTCATGATTTTTCATGATTTTTCATTCTAAGATCTTAGCTATGTATCAATACATTTCCACATAAGAGGTTGGAACAAATTTACATTATCAACAAAATGTATGTATAAGAATATTATCTGAAATTTCTATAAAATTCAACATATATTTTTGTGTGCTTTCATCTGGTTTCATGTAAGATGTGGTTTTTTAACATATTTTACAATAGAACAGGGTATATAAGATGATTGAATATGTACACTTGAATCTACTATATATTTCTATGAATATGAAAAGACAACATTACTTCTTATAAAAGTACAATAATGTAAAGCAATGTAAGGATGCATATATTTATGTATGATTGATATTTTAACAGAATATAAATTTATATTTATAGTTAAAGTCCATCATATCTGCACATGGATAAAGATTGCCTTTCATTTTCAATTTAATGCTGTTTTCTCTATTGAAGCATTTTACAGATGGGCCTAAAAATAAAAGCGATCCAGCTTTGCAATCCGAATCATTCCCATTGGATTAAAGGCATAATTCAATAATGTGTATTATTTCATATATAAATAGTGCAGTGATGATACCTTGCATTTATCCCAAAATATGTCATAGTTTTTTACAAATATCTTATACAATTCAAATATTTTATAAGTTTTGAAAATTGAAATAATTTGTTTTCAGAAATCTTTAAATGTAATTACACATTAAGATCTGAAAGCGAATTTTATGATGTAATTCAGGAATAATTTTTTTCATGTTTCACTAACACATGTTAAAACATAAGTGATTATATTTTATGTAATCAAGGTAAATTCCATTCAGGATGTTCCCTAATCTTCTTTTATAACATCCACATATAAATTTCCCTTTGGGAATAATGTTAGAGAAAATGTCTCCCTGTAAAACAAGTATACTTTATTATACTAAATAACAAGACATATAAACACCAGTTATTCTTACATAAAGCTTACAATACACATAGAATACGTAAAAATTCCATACTCAACCAAATTAACTACTTTAAACTTGCTCCTTATAATTAATTCTTCATTTGCATGCATGTTCTTAGAACCAAAGTACTTTTTTGGTATGTTTTTTGTGTCATGACACTTATACAATTGTAGGAAAATAGCATGAATTTATATCTTTTAAATAGTGATATTTTAACATTAACATTTTGAGTAATTGTCTATATAACTATGAAATTAAAAAATACACTGATGAATTTATCAATAAAATGTGATAAATCTCATTTACTTGAAAATATGTTAAATAATCATTCTTTTTATAGAAATGTTCCAATTTATTAGGAGTTATATTACTTCAATATCTGGATGGCCTTTTAGAAGATAGATTTCAAACAGTTTATTTGTCTCTTAATGCAAATTTGCTATTGGGACCCATTTATACATTAATTTACACATATATTGACACATTAATTAAGCGTCTACCATAAGCCAAGTATTGGGCAAGGCACTATGGGACATAGAGCTCTAATATGATCTCTGCTCTTATGGATCTTGGACATTATTGAAGAAAATAAATATTCAACAGGTTATTAAAATTATGATATTTGCCATAATTTGGAAACAGTATTCTGTTGTGATGCGCAATCTCTTCTCTGGGGTCAGAAATTTTTCCTAAATAAAAATAATATCGATGTATATATTTAGAGAATGAGTAAGACTTAGTAGGGTAAATAAATAAAATCACTTTAAACAGAAAATAATAGAAAAACAAAACTTTAAAATATTTGAAGTTGTTGGTGTCATTTAAGAAGCTCTGTTGATTTCAAGGACCCAGATAAGGTTGATATGGCTAGTGGTAGGATTCTAATAGGAACAGAATGAGAGCATTATAGATGAAGTTGTAGATCTAATTAGGTAGGAATTAGGTTTGAGTAGCTTTAAAAGCCACAACAACATTGGAGTTATCAAAAAAACCCATAAAAAAAAAACCCCAAAACACAGGAAAACATTGAAAACCATGGATTGATGAGTTTTTAAATAAGAACATACACTCATTAAATCTAAACATTTAAAAAAGATCAATATACATACATGTGATGAATGGAATGAAGTAATTCATTGTGGATACAGACTGATAATTACCTATCCTTGCAGAGCAAAGGTGTGTCTCCTCCAGAGATCCTTAGACACTAGGTAGTTCAACTTTAATTCTGTATGGAGATATAATGTAAGTGGTTACATATAGGCTAAATAAGGACTATGCTTTGTTTAATATGAAACTGCTACATATCCTTTTAACAGGACAAGATGGAAGTCACTCTGTACAGAGGTGGTATATCTCATGTTGTTAAAATATGTTTATTGTTTTACAGTTATAGTTTCCAAAATATACTTTATTTTTTAAAAATATAGTAGCCTTCATTCACATAGAGACATAGCCAAACAAATAGCAACTGTGCTGCCTTGAGAAATAATCAGGATGTGGAGAGCAAGATTTTGTATTAACCATCAGATGCTTCCATTGCAAGTCCTGCTGCTCACTGAAGAACGCCTCAAGTGCCCTTTAGTACATTCCAGAAGCCCCAGGATGTAAAACTACAGCTTAATGTAGTAAATGGGCAAAATATTCACAGTAATTAGAAAATAAAGTTATGATTAAAAACACAATAACTGTAACCACTAACATACCTAAATACTTAAAGAAAATTCACTTGAATACCTTTGGAAAAGAATATCTAGTTGGATATTTTAAAACTGCTTCAATGATTGATTTTTGACAATTTTCACTAAACTTGCCTTATATGAGAAAACAGTATATAATTCTGGAATACTTTTTAAAACACTAGTTTGTAGAGTATCAGGAAAAGACCTCAAAAAGTTTTAGAGGTGTTTTTTTTTCTTTGCCGAATATATAGAAGTTGATGAAAGAGTCATCATGTAGATAAAAACAGTAAACCAGCAACAGTGTATCACAATAAAAATGTCATCTTCCCCTCGGTTGCCTTGGGCATGCTGTTCAATGTGTGATTGCCAAAGTGAATGTTTACCAGATTCTTCTCATGTCAATACACTTTTATATTAAATAATATATATATCTTAGGATAACATTTATAAATATTAAGATCTACTTTTGGAGCACTGTCTATAAAAAGTTGTAATAAGGCCATTGGAACAGAAAGCAGTGTTATGGTCAGTTACCCCTTGCATACTAGTCTCTTATGTATTAAAGGCCCCTTGGAAAATACTCTTGCTTCCTAGTTTCCTATGTATTAAAAGACCTAGACTCTTTGAAAACACTTTTACATAAATAGTTTAGATATTCAGTTTATTACAATGATGGTGAATCGGTTTCCTTAGATCAAGTCCCTAAGTCTTAGTTTATGATCATATGTTTATCTACAAAGAATTAGTACTTATAATTATCTTTTATAATTGAGCACCAGTCAATTTCTCTCTGTCCAAATGAGTGCATATTCACTTAGTGGTCTATTTATCTTATTGTCCCTTTTATGAACATTATCACAGAATCATGAGCTTTTATATATTCCCTTCTTTATAAGTGATTCTACTTAAGGTTTTCTATTTTAGAATAAAAATTTCACTAGTTTTTAAGCATGATTCACTCCAAACTATGTCAGCCACCTGCCATAGGTAGGTAGGACTTAAAGTATAATACTTTGTTCTCAAAATTAAATTCTTTTTCTTTTCCAAAACCTAATGAGCTACTATTGAAAGATCCTGAATTAATTTATATTATTATATTATTTTATACTTTATATTTTGTTCCTATTAGGTACATCTCAATTTCTAGTATATCACAATCCTAAGTATTTTCAAACATTGATCTAGTATATGGAAACCTTGCTTAATTTTCTTGATTTTTACATGAGCAAGATTGTTCATTTGAGATGTACTCAGGAACAAAAGTAAAGAAATCCCAAAAAGGAGCTTATATGTTTCTCTAAAAAAGAGAGATTGCTTAAAAAGAAATGATATCATTTTGAAAAGCTGTAATAATTCTCCTCTGTGTGTATGTATACCAGAATAGATTTTTTTGTACCTAACCTTTCTCCATTCCCAAAGGAAAACAATGAGAGTCTTACAAATTTGATTTATATTTGTCAGGAGTAATAGGAGAGAAGGAAACTAAGCAACTTCAGCCCAGTGTAGCCATCTCGTTCCACTTAACGTGAAGGAGAACTGAGAAGCCTATGTAGGTTCACAGTTCAGGAGCACGGGCTTACTAAAAGATGAAGACAATCGCAGAACTACAAACCACTGGCTCAAGCACATACCACACGCCTCGCCGCCGCATTACTAATGCCTACCCACAGCAAGCAGTTCCTTTAACCAGTACATCATGCCTTGCTATCAAGAAAAAGCATTATAAGAATATTCTAGGCAAAAGATATAGATGAAAGAGAGAGGGCAAGAATCTAAACACTCAGGTATGTCAGAAATATTGAAATTATTAGACTGAGATTTTAAAACAGCTATGATTGATATCAATATCTAAGTCTGGAATAGATAAAATACATAGTATGCAAGAATAGATGTGCAATATAAATAGAAATGAATATTTAAAAAAAGAACCAAAAAGAAATGCCAGTTATAAGAAATACTGGAACAGAAATGAAGAATGCCTTTAATTGTTTCAATATACAGTGGGTACCTCTGAGATTAAAGGGGTCATAATTGATCTCTTAAATCATAAATAAATAAATAAAAAACAGAACATAATATTTGAGAACTGTGGGGCAACTACAAAAGGTGTAACATATGTTTAATGAGGATACCAGGAAGAGACCTGAAATAGAAAACAAAAAAACAGAATAGAACTTGAAAACAAAAATAAGTGTGAATTTCCATCAAGTTAATGTCAGATACCAAACCACAAATCCAGGAAGCTCAGGGTACACCAAGAAGGATGAACTAAAAAAATACACTTAGGTATATATATCATTTAAAACTATAAAAACCAAAGATAAAGAAAAATACCTGAAAAAAACCAAAGGAGGGGAAAAACTTTACACAACTTCTTAGAAACCATAGAAGCAGGAAGAGAGTAGAGTGAATTAAATTATTGGGGGAAAAATTTATAATTCTGTACCCTGCAAAATCACCCATCATGAGGGATGAAGGAGGAATATTTTCCTAAAAACAGAAATTGAGAGATTGTTGTCAGCAAACCTACCCTGTAAGAAGTGTAAAAATGCATTTTTCAGAGAGAGGAAAAAGATATGTTAGAAATTATATTTACATGAAGAAAGAAAAAACACTGAGAAGGAATAAGTGAAGGTAAAATGGAAACTTTTATTTTTCCTATTCTTAATTGAGATAAATAACAGTTTAGTCAAAACAACAGTGCTGCATTCGTATGTCTGTGTGTGTGTGTATGTGAAATGGATGAAGTAATGCTACAAGTGAAGGGAGGGAAGCATTAGGGTTTTTTTTATTATAAGATTATAACACTATTACCTGTGAAGTGCTTAGTGTTAATTTTAAAGTAGAATTGAATTAGCTATGTGTGTGGTGTGTGTATGTGTGTGTGTGTGTGTGTGTGTATCAAATTCCAGGACAACCACAAAAATAGTCATAAAATGTGTGACTAATAAGCTAAGAAAGTAGAGAAAGTAGAATTATATAACATGCTCGATTAAAACCACAAAAATCAGAGAAAAAGTGAAAGATGAAGACAGAAACAAAGAACAAGGCCAACAAATAGAAATCAGGAGCAAGTATGGTAGCTATTAAACCATCTATAGCAATAAGTTCTTTGAATGTCATGGCTTAAGGGCACCAATTAGGAAATTGTTAGAGAGGGTCAAGAAACAAGGCACAACTATGTGTTGTCTATGAAGGACTCGCTTTAAATATAAAGGCGAATAAAGATTTTAAAATTGATGAAAGAAAATATACCATACTAACCCTAATCAAAAGAAAGCATGAGTAGCTATATTAATTTCAGACAGAGCAATCTTCAGAGAAGCAAAGTTATCATCACTTAAAGATATCCCTGATTCATTACTTAATGATAAAGGGGTCAGTTCTGCAAGAAGATGTGACGTTCTTTAATGACTATGTGCCTGAGAACAGAACATCAAAATACTTGGGAGAAAAACTGATAGAACTGCAAATAGAAATAAATTTACCATTGTAGTGGGAGACTTCAGCACTCCTCTATCAGAAATGTACAGACCCAGCAGGCAGAAAATCATTAAAGGCATCGTTGAACTCAACAAAAACATCAATCAGCTGGAAAAAAATTGACATCTGTAGACTACTTTGCCCAACAACTGCAGAGTACAGACTATTCATAAGCTTATATGGGGCATTCACCAAGACAGACCACATTCCAGGCCATATAACACACGTCAACAAATTTAAAAGAATAGAAATCATATAATGTCTTCTCTCAGACCACAGTGGAATTAAACTAGAAATCAGTAACAGAAAGATAAATGGAAAATCCTCAAATATTTATAGATTGGAAAGAACACCTATAAAAAACACATGGGTCAAAGAAAAAAATCTCAAAAGAAATTTTAAAAATATCTCAAACTAAATGAAAAAAAACTAAACATATTAAAATTTGTGAGTCGCAGGGAAAGCAGTCTTTACAAGGAAACTTATTGCAGCGAATACATATATTGGAAAGAAGAAAAACCTGGAATCAAGAAAAGTAATAATAAAAATTGGAGCAGAAATCAATAAAATTAAAAATAGAAAATCACTAGAGTAAATAAAAAAAAGAAAAGCTGTTTCTTTGAAAAGATCCATAAAGTCGATAAACTTCTACCCAGGCTAGCTAAGAAAAAGCACAAGAACACAAATTAATAATATCAGTAATGAAAGAGATGACATCATGACATATACTGTGTACATTAAAAAGGATAAAAAAGAATACTATGAATAACTGTACATTTCATAATATGATAACCTAAATGAAAGGGATGGATTCCTTGAAAGATATAATCTACCAAAACTCAAGCAAGAAGAATTATACACTTTGAAGTGGTCTATATCTATTAAATATATTGAATCAATAATTAACCTTTCAAAATAGAAGCACCACATCCAAACATGTTCAGCAGTGATTTCCACCAAACAGTTAAGAAATAATTTATACCAATTCTCTACAATGACTTTTCAGAAGATAAAAACAGGGAAACTTTCCTAACTCATTCTATGAGGCCAACATTACTCTAATATCAAAACCAGACAAAATCACTACAAGAAAGAAATACTATGTGCCAGTGTATCTCATGAGTGTTGATGGAAAAATATTTAACAAAATTAGCAAATAAAATTGAACAGTGTATAAAAAGCATTAAATACCAGGAGTAAGTGGATATCCCAGGTAATCCATCACATCTATGAACTAAAGAAGAAAATTCCCATGATCATATTAACAAATGCAGAAAAAGCATTTGACAAAATTCAAGACCCATTCAGGTTAGAAACTCAGTAAACTAGGTATAGGGCTGAAGTTTCTTAACTTGATAAAGAATATGTACTTAAAACTACAACTAACATCATAATGTTGAAAATATTGATGCCTTCACACTAAAATCAGGAACAGGGCAAAATGACACATCTCACTGCTGCTTTTCAACATTGTACTGGAAGTCCTGGCTCATGCAATAAGACATGGAAAGGAAATAAAAGTATACAGTTTGGTAAGGAAGAAATAAAAACTGTCTTTGTTCAGAGATATGAAAATTGATATGGAAAACATGTAAGAATTAACCAAAAATTCTCCTGGAACTAATAAACAATTACAGCACGTTTGAAGGATTCAGAGCAAGTACAGAAAAGTAAATTGCTTTCCTATATACCAGCAGTGAACAAGTGGAATTTGAATAATACCATTTACAGTAACACCTCTAAAAGTGAGATATTTATATATAAATCTAACTATATATATATATATATAACATATATATAAGTAGAACCACAAAACACTGATGAAAAATATAAAAGAAATAGTAAATGACTTCAGAGATAGTCTCTGTTCTTGTATAAGAAAGCTCTATTTTTCCAGAATATCACTTGTTTAAGTTTGATTTATAAATTCAGTGTAATTACAATCAAAATCCTAAGTGACTTTGTAGATATCAACAAAATTATTCTTAATTTACATCGAGAGTCAAAGGACTCAGAATAACTAAAACAATATTGAAGGAAAAGAATAAAGTTGGAAGGCTGATAATACCTGAATTTGAGTCTTATTATAAAGCTACAGATATGAATACATTGTGGTATTGGTAAAAGAATAGACAAATAGACAAAAAATAGAGTCCAGAAATAGCCCACATAAATATAGTAAATTGACCTTCAACAAGAGCACAAATGATACACTGCACATTTATTAGAATGGCCAAGATCCAGAACACTGAACAAAATCAAAGGCTTGATAAGTTGCAGAGCAACATGGACAAAGAGGAACTCTAAATCATTGCTGGAATGAATGTAAAATCGTACAGCCACTTTGGAAAACTGTTTGTCAGTTTCTTACAAAACTAAATATACTTTTACCATACAATCCATCCATCACTTTCCTTGTTATTTACCCAAAGGGGTTGGAAACATATGTCCACGTGGAATCCTGCATGTGGATGTCCACAGCAGCTTTATTCATAATTGTCTAAACCCAAAAGCTTCTGGATGTTCTTCATTAGAGGAATGGAATCAGAAACTCTAGTTGGTACTTTTAGACAATCAATTATTAAGTGTTATCAAACTATTTAAAAAGTTGGAGGAAACATATATTACTAAATGAAATAAGCCAATCTGAAAAGGCTATATGCTTCCTGGATCTGACTATAAAATATTCTGGAAAAAGCAAAACTATATATAAAGTAAAATTATCAGTGGTAGCCATGGTTTGGGGGTGTAGAGATATTTTAAGGCAATGAAACTACTTTGTATGCTATTTTAATGGTAGATACATATCATTATATATTTGTCCAAAGTCATAGGATGTACAACACCAAGAATAAATTTCTAATGTAATTTATGGAGTTTGAGTGAATAGGATACAGCAGTATAGGTCCATGGGTTGCAATAAATGAGCCATTCTGGTGGGTACATAGATAATGGGGAAGGCTATGAATGAGTCAGGGCAAGGGGTGTAGGTGGACATCTCAGTGCCTTCTGTTCCATTAGCTATGAAGCAAAACTTTTCTAAAATTAAAGTCTATTAGGGAAAAATAATTAGAGTAAATACATTTGACTCACTTATGCTTAGTTTTACTTTTTCAATTTTAATGTCTTTTATATCAGGAATCCTACAAATATGCATAATAAAATATATAATACTGTTAATTATATGATTTATGTAACAGCAAACAATAGAAGGGTCCTGAGTGTCTATTGAATGCTAATTATATGCAGCGTATTTATTTAATGGATTCCTATTAAGCAATAAAAAAAGTGAGTCAGCCTTGGCTGGTGTGGCTCAGTGGATTGAGCATTGGTCCACGAATCAGAGGATCATGGGTTCGATTCCCAGTCAGGGCACATGCCTGGGTTGTGGGCCAGGTTCTCAGTAGGGGGTGTGAGAGAGGCAGCCACACATTGATATTTCTCTCCCTCTGTTTCTCCCTCCCTTCCCCTGTCTAAAAATAAAATAAATAAAATATGTTTTTAAAAGTGCAAGTCACATATTTTATGTTTATAATGAGATGATTCTCGCAGTAAATATAAATTATTTTAAAATCAAGAAGCAGAATAATTATATACATACATATATATTTTGATAACCATTTACAACAATAAGCATTTATAAGACAGTGTAAAGAAATTTAAGGGAATGATAAAGAATATCTTTCTAACAATTGCCTATGGGAAGTTTGGAGGTTAATGTATTTGGAAAAGTACTCATAGCGTTGATAATTTCTTTTCTTACTCTTAGCTCTTAGATATAGATATTGTAGCTGCATCCAACTGTATATCTTATATAGCTCAAAAGTGCTGTAAATTATGTTAAGATAAATGCTTTTAGTTTCATTTAATTTTTCATTCTATTTTGGGATAGATTGACTGCAATTCATTCCTAAACTATTTAAAAATCAAAAATTAAATATAGAAAATCAAAAATAAAAATCATGTGAAAGGTACCAAGAGGGACGTAGAAAAAGACAGAGAAGAGATTAGATAAAAGGAGAAAGAGACAGAGAACCAGAGAGAAAATTGTGAGGCATTAAGCAATAGTATATTTCTCATTAGTGACAGAAAAAGACAATTTACTACTTGAAAGGATTTTCTTAAGGGAAGTCTTGCATGAAACAAATTTATTTAATTGGAATTACCAGAATCGATGTAAGGAGATGTATAACAGTTGCAATCCTGACAGAACCAAAATTGCAATGCTGAAGTTAAATTCCTTAGCTGTAAAATGGTACAGTAGTAAGCCATTATGCAAAGACTATGTTATTCTGAAGCAATGGAATGGGAAATTGGTGCCAAAGAAAATTTAAAAGGATCATTGCATACAACCTATTTTGGCTTTGAAAACTCCATTAAAGCACTCCTGAAAAAAATCTAAATAAAAATACTGATTTTTCAAATTATATAAACAGCTTAAGGAAAAAAAATATCTCAAACTCGGCATGAATAGCTAAAGTGGTAATATAGTTGGTCACATAATATTCTACTTGTGAATGCATTTGGAATGAAATGTACTAAAATTACTCTTGAGATGGGTGACCTTAGGATCAGCTTTCTAGGATGGATTTTGTGTATTTGTGTATGTTTACAATTGGACTTTAATTTTTAAAGTAATCTCAGGATGGACTAAATGAATTGGATGCACATCATGGAAGGATGAAAACAAGTTAAAAATCAGAACCTTAATTCTCCATGTTGAGAACAAGGGAAGAGACTTCTCACTCTCCCTTTTCTTACAGCATTTACTTTAAAAAACACACAATTGTAAGTTCTTTCTCTGCATCTTTGAAATATATAAAGATCTTTTTAAAAGCTAAATAAGCCTCAGCAGTTTTAACAAATGTCTTTCTCAAAGTCTGGGGAACCTTCTTTTTGAAAAATTATCGTAAAGGAGATAGCACCCCATCTCCCTGTTTTTGTGGGAAAGTAGGATCCTGTATCTGCGGGGACTCCAAGTTGCAAAACTACCTCTTGTCACAAAGATAGGACAAGTTAATTTTCCTTTGGATAAAGCCAATTACCTCACACAGATGGTCACTGCAGTTGCAAGAGAATTTAGGATGAACTGTCTGTGACAAATAGTGCTTTACTTCCTCTCTCCTGAGCACTCGTTTTTGTTTATCTTGAGAATATGTATCTGATTGGTTGTATCTGCTTGGCTATATAAAACCATGGTGAGATTTCTGTCTTTGCAGTCTCCTAGTAGATTGCCTGATACACATCACCTACTGGCTTAATGCTTATTCAATAATAAAATTGTTTTCTTTCTCTGCTGCCTTTGTGGAGAGATTTTCTGGGTTGATATATTTGTTTTGTTTTAATTATATTTTCCCCAAAGTTACCACCACCATTAAGTATACATTCTGCAACTAAATAAAAAATAACAAATTCTCCAATTTTAAAATTTCTAATTCTAACACTGATTGTGAACATTAACAATTAAACAAAATTAAATCATTATTATTTTCGATAATAACACAGGGCATTGATGGAGGAGGTACTTGTTAAAAAGATAGGTGTCTTCTATTTAAATCTACCTTGTAAAAACTCCTAGCCTGAAAAAATTACAAACATTACTGTTTTTATGCATAAAAGTAATATTATGCATAAGTTTATGCATAATATTTCAAAATGTTTTAACTGTAACTTATAATCAGGTATTATTCAATACCCTCATTTCACAATGTCCATGGCAGAAAAAACTAGAGAATAAAACTGATGTCACTTATTTGTTCTCAGGCTCTATTTAGAATGACCATAAACTATTAAGAAGCTACCCTCTCTAATGCAGCAGAATTGTAGGTTGATCCTCATATGATCATAACTGTGTTTATCCTTCTGGATATAACTGCATAACAGAGGGGTATTAATTCCTCATCACTGTAAGAGTTTAGAGGGAAAAAGAATGGAAGAGCAGATATGCATGTTCCATTACCAGATGAATGGGAGCTATGCTGGCTCTTAGGTGTTTAGCTCTCTCTTCACAATGGTTATAATGATTAGAAACATTTTTTAAAATTATGTACCTGGTTGTCCAAATTTCATCAAATGTATTTTGACTGCTTAAATTAGCAGTATTCTATGATGTTTTAATGTAATTTAAACTATCAAATTATAAATAAAAATGTTTGAACTTGTGTCATTTGCCTAGTTAATTGCCCTGTTCTAATTATTTTTCAATGATTTAGCCCATTCGGTTTCAACTTCATTCATTCATTTCAGAATGAAATACTATTTGAGATATATCTACATGGAACCAGCTATACAGCTAAGGTGCCAAATTGTTGCATTAATTTGTAGCCATGAGCAAAATGAATGGTTTCCATACTTCTTCCTTGGACTTGTCTAAGAATAACATACAAAGTGTCAATCAAATTTTGTATGAGTAAATTAATGTAAATAAATTTACTTTTAAATTACAAGGAGGTCAGTTAAGATAGATAAAGATTACATACAGAATAAGAAAATAATGGCCTTTTCAATTAAAAACCATATCTGCCATTACTATTTCCAATGCTAAAATATATCACATAACAAAATAACGTTTCATATTTAAAATAAATTATATTCTAAAACATTACATAATTTTGGTGATTATAAAATTCAGAACTTCTTAAAAGATTCTGGTTGTTCAATAGAACATACAATACAATAACATTAATTCTAGGAAAATTAGTTTTACTTTTACATATATATACACCTATATACATATTTATCCATATTTATTTTGATACACTATGCATACATTTGTAGTGAAATCATCACATCATCTTCATTCAAGTGCTATTCTAGATATTAAGCCTGCAATTTTATTAAAAATGAACTTTAAAATATTAATATTGAGGCCCAAAGGTATATGAAGTTTTCTCAGTTGTTATTATAAATTATAGTTTTTTGATTTCTTGTATGTCTCCTAGTTTTATATCCTTTGCCTTTAAAGATGATATGTGCTGGGTCATTCTGTAAATATCAGAAGTTAACCTCTGCCACAAAAATATTCTATTAACCAATATCTTTTCATGATATAGCAATATGTTCATTCCATTATTTACTTAACAAATACTATCGAGAGCCTAGTATGTGTCAGGCACTCTTCTTTATGGTATATCAGTAGACAGGAGAGACAAAAATACCTGCTTCTATGGAGCTGCTGTTTCAGCGAGCGCACACCAAAAATACACGGTGGATACAATAAATAAGCAAGCACAGTATGTTGGAAGATTGAAGAGTTATGGGAAAAACAAGAAAAGAGATGTCAGTGGATTTGGGGAGAAAAGTAGCTGCAATTTTGAATAGATGAACAAATGGGCTCCTACTAATAAAAGTCCAGAAACACCAATTCAAAAGAACCTATGTACCCCAATGTTCATAGCAGCACAATTTATGATAGACAAGTGTTGGAAGCAACCTAGGTACCCATCAGTAAATGAGTCGATCAAAGAATTATGGTACACTTACACAATGGAATACTGCGCAGCAGAGAGAAAGAAGGAGCTCACGCCATTTGCAGCAGCATGGATGGAACTGGAGAGCATTATGCTAAGTGAAATAAGCCAGACCATAAAAGATAAATATCATATGATTTCACCTGTAAGTGGAAGCTAATCAACAGAAGAAATGAGAATGCAAAATATAATCAGAGATATTGAAATAAAGAACAAACTGACAGTAACCAGAGGAGGAGTGGAAAGATAATAGGAGGAAACAAGGGAAGGGTAATAAAGGAACATGTATAAAGGACTCACAGACAAAGCCAAAAGTGGGTAGGATCAAGGGTAGGAGGTCGGGTTGGGAGGGACAGGGGGAGTGGTTGGGTGAAAATGGACAAAACTGTACTTGAACAACAATAAAAAAAGTAAAATTAAGATAAAGAAAGAAAAATAAAGACAACATTTAAGCAAAAACTTGAAGGTGGTGGGGGTTAGCTACACAGACAATTTAGGACAGAACATCGAGGCAGAAAGGCATTATATTACAAGTAAACTGGCTCCCTCTTTTTATTATATGGAGAATGTATTGTAAGCTAAGCTGTAGTAGAAATAGTAACACAGAGGAGTAGTAACATGCAATTAGAATGAGAGCAAAGAACTAAGAAACCACTATGCCTGCCCTAGGTTCGGGTAAGTAGAACCTGTTAACTTTTGTGTGCAATACAAATTATATACATATAATATAGTTATATTTACCAACACTTTCTTTTAAGGTTGCTGTTTTTGTGTATTGTTTAGGAAGTTTCTTTAGCAGTTGGAGGATATATATACATATATCTTCCAGAAACACAGAGTCTGAGTCTTGGTGAAGAAAAAAATTTCTTTTACATCCTACCCTCAAGTAAATAAAAGCCTGTGGAGTATAGCTCCATAGAGCAACAGAGATACCTAGTCTTAGTTTAAAACACAGACTATTGTGACAGAGGAGAAATAATGATTATTTAAGTCTATAAATTTCCTTTCCACACTATTGCCAATATAAAAACAACAACAAAAAAAAACCCCTGCAAATCATGGAAGAGGAACAAAAATTTGACATATTGTCAAAAGATTAAAATATTCAAAAGAATAAGACAGAAAGAGCTCACATATGTCAGAATGACCAAACTGGGAATTTTATTTTTAAAGTATGAAAAATACATTAAGGGATATAGTGAAAAAGGCATTCAAAACATGCAAAAACATGGGAAATGTCAGGAGAAAAAAAAAGAAGCTAAAAAATGGAGCCCAATAAAATTAGAAAAGTTGTGATAACAGAAATGAAGATATTTGGATGGACTCATGAGAAAACTGGAAAGAACAGAAAAAGCAATTAATTTGAAAAGAGCTCAACAGAATTTATCTGCACTGACACAAGAAAGAAACAAAATAGTACATGAAAACTGAATCAAGACTGAACGTTTGGAGAAAGGAGAAAAAAAAGAAAATATAAGGGAGAAAGTATGGGACACTATAAATATTTAAAGAGACAATGTTTGCCCAACAACTGAAAAAGTTCCTTTCCTACTAACTCACATTTAATAACTGTGAGCTCTGGATGAAAATATAAACAGTGAATAAATCAAAGTAAAAGTTTTAAAAGTAATCTTATGAACAGAATGTTAATATAGTTATATTTACCAACATTTTCCTTTAAGGTTGCTGTTTTTGCATATTGTTTAGGAAGTTTTCCTCACATCTAGGTAATAAAAGTATTTTCATATAATTTGGCTAAATTCTTTATTAATTTTGGGTGTATTTTGTGAAAGTGGAATCTATTTTTTCTCTGTATAGATGCCTATTTGTCTCAACTACATTTATTGTAATGTGAATACTTTGCCAGTTGCTGTACAGTGCCATTTTACTGTAAATAATATTTTTTTATATATTCAGGAGTTTCAGATTTTCAGTTTAGTTCTATTGATTGACTGCTTTGTATATTTTTGTGCCTACACTGCACCATTTTAATTATTAATTTGTTATATTTATATTTGTATTTAATATGAATTATATAAGTAATTCAGTGCTGTCTATTTTAACAACAACAAAATAAGCTGATGGGATTTTGATTTGCATTGCACTGTATCTCAAGATCAATATAAAGGAGAATTGACATCTGTGCAATAGTGAATTGTAACTCTGAACTGGTTAATAAGGGGGAAAGCAGATAAAATTATTGGGCCAGAAAGGTTGGAAGTTATAAAATAAAGGAAGAAATGTTTAAATTTGAGATCACAGATTGGATTTGGAACAACTATCCTTGCCACATCCTTGATATGATTGTTGGAGTGAATGGATAAGATGAAATTCTGGTAAAAGGGGGATAAAGAGAATTTGAGGCACCCAGTGGATTATATGTTTAAAATATTTTTTGCCAAGGAAGATAGAAAATGGAAGACCCGATCTGGAAGCATATGAACTAATTTCAAGGCCTTTAGCAAATGAAAGGCTATGATTGGGAGATTTATTGTTTGTAGTTATAAGTGTTAGAAAGTATATGAAGTTGGTCTTGAAGCAAAATGGTGTTTCAGAGAAGGAGAAAAGGAGCATTTGGATATAAGGACAATGAGTATCAACTGTATGCAGGCTGTTGGAAAAAAGTAACAATTCCTTCAAAACTTAATTTCTTGTTCAGTAAGGCAAAAAGATGAAGACGGTGTCCACTTAAAAGTTTGAAGGTGTAGAAAAGACATTTCCCATTAAATAAAGAACATTCCAAAAAGGTTTCTTAGAGGGCAGTGTGGTATGAGACTGGGTCAGAAACCATGAGCAGCTGGAAATAAGAGCAGGAGACAGAGAGAAGGTGACTTGAGATAACGGGAAAGTGAGGGATCTGGGGCTGCGTGGGCATGAACTCTCCCAGGAGCCTGGAAAGACTCAGCTATTGAAATTTGTCGTGGCGGAGACTGTTTGCAGTTCCGAGAAAGCTCTCAGAGCTTTCTAATATTTTTAGTGAGCAGGTCAGAAACTAGGTAAGTTGTGTACCAGAGATAATATAAAATTAAAAGGAAACCTGAAGTCATCTGCTAAATTTAAATTATAAACCTTATAAAGGCAATTTTTAAAGACTGTGACGCTTGTACATTTTCTGAAGGTGAAATACTAAAAAAATATTGCTCCCATTTCTTTAAAAAGTACTTGAATATGTATGAATATTAAATAAAAAACCTAGATTCCAAGATGAGATTTCACATAAAGTAAAATATTATATTCAAATTATATATTATTTATATATTGCTGGGCTGTTAATAACTTGTAGTAGGACCAACAATTCTACCTGTCTACTTCAGGTGTTGAAGCTCAGACTAAAAATAAACTAGTGTATTACAGTACAAATTGAAAAAATAAAAATAGAAGAGATACAAGGAAGAGCTAGAGATAGAAAAGTAGATTAAATATAATAATATTTTTACTCTGAGGCTTTTTATGAACAATAGAATAATTTTTAAAAGTTCATCTGGTGATAAAATATACTAAGAAGCAAAAAGAGATAAAGATAAAAGAGGGGAAGTTTAAAGGGAATAATGAAAATAACAGCGGGAAGAGGTATTTGAATGCATGCATGCATAGATAGTTCTAAAATGTTATTGATCAATTTCACACCACCAAATTAGAGATTTAGAGATGAAACATATTATTAAAATAGGTATTTTAAATTTATTTTTAATGTTGAAGTATAATTACCAAAATTAAAGAGCTCATATAGAGA
The DNA here is from genome assembly GCA_004026545.1 of Mormoops blainvillei. Lineage (NCBI taxonomy): Eukaryota > Metazoa > Chordata > Mammalia > Chiroptera > Mormoopidae > Mormoops > Mormoops blainvillei. The sequence continues at coordinate 26,798 of PVJD01010604.1, forward strand.
TGACTCGTGTTATAACATTATTCTATGTGTACAAGTTGAAACATGCACTTGGAAAGGAGAGACAATATGAAAGAGGGAGAAAAAGTTTGATTTAAACAGTGTATGAGGTGCCAGTTAGTATTCAACTCAATTATGTTCAAGATGGAAGTTGAGGTGAGACCTGAAACTGCCACTCTCACTATTGCTCACAATTGCTTTGTTCCTCTAATGCCACTATACGTATTCTGAAGACTGGTGTCTAAATATGTGTATTTTAAATACAAGAACTTCTTAAAAGCAAAATAACTACATCTGATAATCAAAAATCAAGGCCATGATAAGATAACTTTGATCATGAACTGGCCTATTAATATCTACTTCAGATATGTCCCATGGTCAATAATATAAATAAGTTGTTTACTTCATATTTTTTTTCTTTTCTTTCTGCAATAAAATCACTGAAGATTTAGGAATGAAACATTATTCAAACAATAATAGTTCATTTTAATATTTTGCTATTATGATGACGATATGGTACTTTTCATGTATATTCAAAGAATTCTGAGTGTCAATTAACATCTAGTCATCACGAAGAAAAATTGGAACACAGAAGATACGATTCTCATTTAGAAATTTACAAAGGTTTGGAGAGCCGTGTGTTAGGAACAGAGTCAAAACAAAACATAAGAACAAGAGGTGCTCTTAGTGCTCTTATGACTTGGGAGTTTACAAGGGTTTTAGGAGCTCTGTACCAGGGACGGGGGAGGGGTGAGTAGGCGAGGGTGGGCAGAAATATGTACATGTGTGTTTTCTCTTGTCTCACTATTGAACGGTGTTTCTACTTCTGCTCTTGCTCTACATTTGTTCACAACACAATTGCCAGAGGCCCCATTTTAATCCAGGTTGTGTCATTCCTGTGAAAAGCCCTCATGTGCTCCATACCACACATGTACAACTTTCCAAACCCCTCAAGTGATTTAGGACCTTGATCCCCTGTTACCCTCTCTGATCTCATTTCTCCTGCTCCCCGCACTCAACCATTGAATTCAGCAATACTCTATCCTGACTCTTCCTCAAATCTGCCAGGCATTTTCTTCAATAAGTCCTTTGAGTGAAAACAGGTTAGCATATTTTCATATTGCTTTAAGAAAGTACATCTTACGAGATAATTACTTGGCCACATTGACTTATTCTTCTTACGCATGATTCATCTGCTTTCACTGTTGTATGAGAAAACTAAAAATTATTACAATTTAAAGACATACCATATGAATTTTGAAAGGTTTCCTCCTATCAGTAGACAAGTATTTGGAATATTAAAATTAATTTTGAAATATGCATTGGCAACTTGTAATTAAAGTGGTAAATTTGTTGCCCAAGAAAAAAAATCACAAAATCTGTTTTATAGGCAGAAATACATATTTGTATTACTAAACTAATGCCAATCACTGATTTCAATTGAAATGAGAATGAATTACACATATAATTACCTAAACCTTCATTTTATTCATTCCATTTAGATAAAATCTGTATTAGATAGAATATAATTATTTAGTAACTGATTTGTTAACATTTATAGATATATTAATTTTTCATTTTTGAAGTTTTTCAGTAAAGAAATAAATGAAAGTAGAAGGGGAACAATCTTTCTACTTGTTTGAGAAAATGATGATTCTCTTACATTATGAATAAAGCAAATTACTTTTGTCAAAATAAAAATTATTTTCTTTTTTCTATAGGGTTCTCAATGTTACTGCCCTTACAGAATTTTCCACTTATAAAATAACAGGAAATTTATCTCATCAGAGGGTTATACTATAATGATTTTGTTTTAAAAATGTTCAAATGTAATGTGAATTGCTTTCAATAAGGTTTTAAAATATATTTAAAATTCATATATAGATACAAGGATATTTGTTTTTATTAAACAATTTTCCTCCTAAAGTTTCTACTCTAATGTGTGATGGTGATAATGGAGAGTTTCAGAGAGCAGAGGAAAACTTTTATAGATGTAATGTTATCTTAATGACTAAGAGAAAAAGGTATTTCAACTAGTCATGAAGTCTTTTCCTTTGTAGCATTTCATACCACTTGTGATACATTACAGACTGCCTTGAATTAAAGACCTAGAACCTATTCACATTATAACTCATTATTTGATAGTGAGACAATATTTTACCACATAACTATGCCCTTATTTATTTAAAGCCATTTTCAGTTGATAGACAATTAGGCTCTTTTCCGATATTTTTGTTGTAGAAATAATTCTTCACTGAGCATACATTTATACATAAATTTTCACAATATTTTCTACTTATAGTTTTATAATCAGCATTATAAATCAGGGATGACACAGATTTTAAGTTTTGATACTATGACTAAATTGCTTTCTAAAAGGATGCCAACTATATTCTCATGAGACAGAATATAATATAATATGCAAGAGTTGTATGGGGGCCTAGTTTTCTATCACTTTATCTAGGCTCTATTTTTATGAATTATTCTTAGTTTGAATATATTCTTAGTTTTCTCAATTTCTTCATGTTTATTAATTCTTTTAACAAGTAATCATCAATATTCAAAATATTTTATTACATATGCTACCACTATTTTGTCACATGTGTTGTAAACATTTAATTCTAGTCAGCCATTCTTGAAATACGCTTTTACGGTGCCTTGCATCTTAACATTTTTTCTATTGTAGTTTTTTTTTTCATTTTTTATTGTTGCTCAAGTAGATTTTTAATGATCTTTCACAGCTTTTAGTAATTATATTAATTTATCCAATTTTGACTAATTGTCCTAAAAGTTAATGGCTTAAGGAAAAAAAAATCATCTTTCAGTTTCTCCAGGTCAGGAATCTAAACACAACTCAGGTGGATCTTCTGACTCAGGGTCTCAGGCAAGGCTGAAATCAAGGTAATGGTTAGGGCTGCTGTCTTATCTGAGGAAAACTCAGCGAGGACCCACTTCTAAGCTTTCTGGTGAGGTTGTCAACAAGATTTAGTTCTTCCCAGGTTGTTAAATTGAGGGCCTCAGTTTTTTATTCACTGTTGAGCAGGGGCAGTGACTTGTGATTACATGCCATGTAGCTCTTTTTATAGACTGGCTCAGTGCGATGTAGTTGGCTTGCATGTGAATGTTAGGCCAACTATTTCTTTAAAAACCAAATTGACATTTCTGAGGGCCACATTTGGTCCATAGTCCACCAGTCAATGGTTTTTGAGACCACTACAGCAAGAAAGAAACCATGAAAACAAAATCTTAAAAAGAGTATCCAGAGCTGTATCATCTATGATGATATCATCTGTGATGTATCACATAGATGATTTGGAATAAACAGGTATTAATTTGGGTGGAAGTAAAGATATAATATTTCTTGTGCTCAAAATATTTATTATATAAAAATCTATACTTTATTTCATAGTGTTCACAAACATCCTGTAGTTTAGTATTCTATCTTGTTTTTTTATAATAAACTGAACCTAAAAATCTTAAATAACATAACTGTCTTTAGGTTAGGTAACCCATGAAGCAGAGGCTGAATAAATATATTTCAGTGCAAATAGTTTATCCAAAAATCCCATGAGACCCTGGTAAGAAAGTGAAGAAGGAAGATAGGAGGGAAGGAAAGGAAGTCAAAATACTGTGGGTTAATGAACATGTTACCCATGTATCTAACTAGGATGCACTGTCACAGACTATAATAAGCCTCAGAATTGGTACATCCTATCCCTGTCCTTCTAAGAGATGAGGAAGCTGGGTTTGTGTACCAACCACTCATGCCTGTCATTGGGTGAGGACTGCCTCTAAGAACGGCAATTGCCTGGACTTCTGATATACCTAATGATACTGCTGGAGGATACTCCTGTGACCAGAGATAGTTCTCAGGCAGAGTGTTACAAGTACTTGCAGGATAAATGAACAGGTGTGTGTGGAGTTCCTGAGTGCCAAGGGGATTTGAGGTCCCCATCACATCTGCTACATTCAACCAAGTGTGCATAGATATTTAAGCCAGAGATGGGAACAGAAATGGGAAGAGGATCATGTAAAAAAAGATAAAAAAAAATACTCAAATTGTAGGTAAAAACTAGAACAATATGGCATTATAGAATTCAAGGGTATGTGGAATGAAAGACTATAAAAATTAATAGGATCAAATAAATTACCTAGTAGTACATAAATGCATTATACTCACTTTGGAAAATTATCAAAAATTCAAATATTCTGGACCCACATTGAAATTTGCAATATGGAACAAATAGTAACTTTTGTCCTCATAGAACTTGAAATTACACGAAAACATGATCAATAGAAGACAGTTATAGATTATTCCACTCTAAACCATCTAACTACAGACTTTAAACATTTTAAGATAACTATTTTTCTCAATGGGGTATCAAGAGCTAATTTATTTTGAAACTTTTAAATACATATTCAAGCTCATGCTCAATCTCAGTTGACTTAGCCTGTTACTTTGCCATGTAGCACACATCCACAAGTTTATTTAATGATTTTTTTCTGTATTCACTTCTGCTTAAGTAAGATTCCTTTAAGTACACTGACTCACGGACTCCTCCTTATCTTTTTCTGCAAAATTTTTCTGGAACTTTTGTTCCATTTCATTTTTTTTTTAATTTACTTATTTATTTTTTATTTTTAAGTTAAAGACTCCAATAAAGAGAGGGAGCAGTGATAGCATAGCTAGACCTGTATTGATTCCATGAAAATCTTCATGACAATCATATATAAATAAAACTTTTTTTCCCAAGTCAACTTTGAAACACTGGTACCAATGCAGGTTTTCAAAGCCCAGTCTGATTATACACTGTTAATTAGCACAGAGGGAACAAATCTTGCCAAGGAACAAAATAAGTTGCTATTTGTACACTGCATGGAGGGAACAGATGACATTAACGAGAACACATTAAAAGTCACAATATTGAAAATAACTCTACCAAGTTTGCACTAAACACAGATTAGTTACAGACATTGTACTATCTTCCTATATTTAACCCACACTTTACTCCTTAAAAAAGAGGCCAATGTAGTACTTTTTTTGTTGGCTTTATAAAACTAGCTGAATTTTTAGATTCTTGAGGTTCAAATTCTTGTGTCCTTACGATCTTTTAATCAAAAAATATAAAGCTTTCCCGAAGTCTTGGCTACATGACCCATGAAAACAATAAAAGAACACTAGATCCATTAGAGAGAGAGCTGTTGCTTAGTAGCATATACTGGAGTGTCACTTTAGAAAAGAAAGATATATTTATATGTGAAGCTAGATTTCCCAGAGAAGCAGTTTACACCATGCCCTGCCAAGTATTTACCTGGCGGTCAATAAATGACAGTGATGATGGCAATCTGTTGGACTTACAAAAGCACCTGGAGGAGCTATCACGTTTGACTGATAAGCCAAGAAAAAAACAGTGAGAAATAGAATTGTAATCATGAGAACTCCACTTTATAAATTGCCCAAAGCTCAAAAGCCATGAAAAGAGATTAAAGTTACTTTTGCGGGGTGGATTAATTGGAGGTGCCAAATAATTCTGGAATTCCTAAATTATTACTTACTCTGCTAAATAGAGACTGCCAAATGAACACTTAATATCTTGCTTCTCAAAATATTTACTGTTATTTAAGAGATGGTAGGAAAAGTTTATCTGCCAAAGACCAGCTTACCTCAACATAAAATGTTACCAACATAAAATGACCACAACCACCATGTATTAAGACACCATGAAATAAGGTGTTTTAGCAATGACAGTGGTAGATAGAAAATAAAAACACAAAATTAAAACTAAGGTTCCTGGAAGAATGGAAAGTGATATTAAATTAAGGTTGATGGAGATGATTTTCACATATCAGGATGGAAAGTATGACCAATTATTTTATCATCTGGTTTGCCTTCAGGGTTACTCACGGATATACTACCTAACATAGTGTGAGGCCTCATCAATCTGCAACTCGGGTCTACATCACATTCAGCAGGATCAATGGAAAGAAAGAGGAATATTTTCACAAAGCCAAATCTTACAGAACTTCACCAGGGAAAAGAAAGCGAAACAAGTTCAGCATAAGGCAAAGAGATCAGGAAATGTAGTTGAGAAGAGTTTTATCTATAAATAAAAACAGCAGTGCTCTGTTGCCCCAATTTATTTTTGAACACAGTATTCTTTGATGATTGCCCATATAGCAGTGCCTAGATTTAACTCCTAATAGATTTACAGAATTCTATTCTCTGTTTAATGCTGAATTTCAAGCTGCTGGATAACCTAGGGGAGCTTATTGCCATGGATACAGTGAGAAGTGATAGTTAAAACAAACTCAGAATGTTTATTTTTTTAAGTATTCATTTTGAACACTTGTTTACAGTTGTTATTTTATTTTCAGTTTTTCACTTAGTACCATTCGACTTTCCTTTTCCCTTTGTTTTTACCACTTACACCAAAGCACAGGTTTGCAGATTATAATGGAAATTGCCACGCCGAAAATGCATTCTCTAAGTACTACCCCTGACATTACTCACCTTCATTGTTGTAAGACTCTCATATAAGTTTAGATTGGTAATGACCTTAGATATAACAAAATGATGGAAAATATGATCACAACAACTACATCAAGTCAAGAAAAGGCATGCATCATAAAACTCATTAACTATTTTTAACTGTTCTGAATATGTTGAAATGCATTAATTTTATAAATGTAGACTTCAGGAGCTAGACAATAGGAGTAAGGATATTTAAAAGATTTTGGAAAACAAAGCTTCAAGGTAGACTTCCTTTAATTCCTTATGTTCTCTAGGCCATAGAATAAGAAATAAGAAGTATTAGAGCTGTACCAAAGTCCTTCACAATCTGAGAAATAGGTTTCATTAATTTCTCTTACCAATAATAATGCTAGTAAAATACCAGGATGTCACTTTTTCTTTATCCATTCAAAAATAGTTATTAGATCTCGTAGCATCATAACAATTCTGTGACATAGAAAATGTGCAACCGTGTCTATATTAAAGATAAAACTGACTAGTCCAAGATTTTATGTTAATATATGTTTCGCTTTCTGTAACACAACTATAGTCAAACAGCATGCATGGTTTAAGTAATTGATTATTTTATACGCCATTCAGAACATGGCACAAAAACAATCTTAAATATCAATATAAAAGAAATAGATATGTCAACATAAGAAACATCCAAACCAGCAGAGAATTTTTCTGCATTTATTTGAGCCAAACTGATGACACTTGCCAGGAAGAAATATCTCAACAGATTGAGAAAATGCTCTGGAAAATGGCAGTTTTTACATCACCAGAATTAGACTTATTTTATTCATCAGAATTAAAGGGGAAGACACAAGAGGATTATGTAAAGTCCTTCAGTAAACCCTGGTTGGTGTGGTTTAGTAGATTGAATGCCGGCCTGCAAACCAAACGGTCGCTGGTTGGATTCCCAGTCAGGGCACATGCCTGGGTTGCAGGCCGGGTCCCCAGTAGTGTGCTTATAAGAGGTAACTACACATTGATATTTCTCTCCCTTTCTTTCTCCCTCCCTTCTCCTCTCTAAAAATAAATAGGTAAAATAAAAAATCCTTCAGTGAAAGATCACGGAGGTGGGAGAAAGCAAAGTGGGGCAATTTCAGAGTTTGGATAAAAAGTAAAATCAGTAGGCACATATTTATTTTACATTGGTGGGTACAGGATAGTTAATTGTTACAACACATAGAAATGGTATACAGGAGAACAAGATAACAATAAGGGGTTATGCAGCCTCATGTTTTAGTGGGAGATTGTGTTTTGAGGGGTCTGAGAAAAAGAGATTACTCTGGTATTCCAAAGATATGTTATCGAAGATGCTAAAAACACAATAGACAGGCTCAGTTAAGGTGAAGTCTGACCTTTGTCTAGGAAGACACAGCCTAGAACATGACTACCTTCCATGACTTGCTTTTAGTTAGGAAGTTTTAATGTGAAACCATCCTATGTGGTTACTTTAGGTCTCTGAGACCTTTATAAGACCCATCATATAGAACTCCCCTGAACTTGTCAGGTTTGTGTGGTCCCATTTTGTCCATAGATGTTTAACAATGAAGGATCACCATCTTTTCAACTGTATATTTTCACCAAAATGATTTCAAAATAGTTGGGTTTGTTTCGTTGTTTTTATTATTGTATTAGTATAATCTCCACAGAGACTGAACCACTGTCTCCAGCTTGCTGTGTAACATTTGTCACACAGTAAAAGGTTAATGTAATTTTTGAATACAAGGACATTTGGAAGGTTGATTGCTTACTTAGCTGAATGACTGTATATTTTTAGTTATATATTTGTATTTGAAATTACAATGGGATTTTCTAAAATGAGCACTGAAAACTAAGAATTTTTTTAAAGATTTTTTTTTATTTACTGCTACAAAGAGGTGAAGGGGGGGAGAAAGAGAGGAGAAAAACATCGATGTGCACAAGAAGCATCAATTGGTTGCTTTTCACACACACACACACCCCGACCAGGTAACTGGCCTGCAACCCAGACATTTGCTTTGACCAGGAATCAAACCACAAATCTTTTGGTTTGTGGGATGATGACCAACCCACTGAGCCACATCAGTCAGGGTGAAAACTAAGAAAATTTATACTTCACCTAGAGCAATGATACTCAAACATTAGACTGTATAAGTCACTAAGAGTGACTGTTAAGTGATTTCTCCACTCCACCTCTCATATAATGATTCAATGTGTCTAAGTTGAGATCTAAGACTCTGTATTTTAACACATTCAAATTTATCCTAATGTAGACTGCCTGTTTTGAGAAATACTTTAATGTAGTGTATAAGTTGAGTAGTACAGAATCTGTTAAAAATTCTTGAGAAAATCTAAGACAAAGTGTCCAAATTCTGCCTCTACACATTAAGAAATACTAGGTTGATCCCCTGAATCCTTGGCAGAAGTCTTACAAAGCAAGTAAGTATTGCTGTAAACATATATTACCAAATGATCCAAGAGTTCGACTCCTTGGTATTTAACCAAAGGAGTTGAAAACTTATGTCCACAAGAATCCTACACATAAATATATACCAAAGTTTTACTTATAATTGGAAAACTTGGAAACAACCAAGATATCCTTTAGTAGGTGAATCAGTAAACTAATGTGGTACGTTCATTCAGTGGAAAGTTATTTAGCACTAAAAAGAAATGAGTTATCAAGTCATTAAAAGATATGGTGAAACCTCATAAGTTTATATAGCTAAGTGAAAGAATCCCATGTAAAATGAGTACATACTGTGATCTGAACTATTTGACATTTTGGAAAAGGCAAAACTATTAAGATAGTAAAAAGGTCTGTAGCTGCTAGTGATTCTGAGGGAGGAAGGAGCACAAGGTATTTTTTTTGGATAGGACAACTATCCTGATGACATTCAAATGGTGAACACATCATTAGACATTTGTCCAAATCCCTAGAATATAAAGCGGTTGAACCTTAATGAAAACTATGGATGGGGTAGTATAAGGAGGTCTATATAAAGTCTCTATACTTCCCACTTAAATTTTCTGTAAACTTAAAAGTGCTCCAGAAATAGTTCATTAAATAAACAAACATATATAGTAATATAAGGACACATTTTGCTAATTTAAAGAAAAACTAACCATTTTTAATTATAAAATATCAGTGTTACTAAACATCTTTATTAATGTTAAAATTTAATCAAAAACAGCCATGGCTGTTGTGGCTCAGTGGATTGAGTGCTGGCCTGCAAACCAAAGGGTTGCCAGTTCAATTCCCAGTCAGGGCACATGCCTGGGTTGTGGACCAGGTCCCCAGTAGAGGGTGTGCAAGAGACAACCACACATTAATGTTTCTCTCCCTCTCTTTCTCCCTCTATTCCCCTCTCTCTAAAAATAAATAAACAACCTTTAAAAAATTTAAGCAAAAATAAATATTAGGGAAACAATGAAAGATATTCCCAGAGCTTCTTGAAAACTTTTTTTAGTTAATAAATTTTTTTAGTTAATAAAATTTTTTTACAGTTAATAAAAAATTTTAGAAAAATTAGAAACACACACTCATGTATATAAACTAAGTACAACATTAAAGAGTTATGTGTTTGGAGAATTCTTGAACTTTATTCAAACAGAAATTATTAAATATATTCTGAGAATCATTAGAATAGTTTTAAAGGATTAGATAACTAATCAAGCTTAATCAGTGTTAGAAATTTAAAACTCACCTGTCTTTCAAAAGCCTGACTGAAATGAGATATTTTGTTGTTTATATTATCAATTTTAGAATATTCATATTCAATAAAAAGCACATTTTTAGGGAATGAATGATGATTCTTAAGTTTAATTAATAAAGAGCTCATTCCTTTTGTTCTAGGAAACCAAATATTCCTTTTCTCTAGATAGGATTCTCACTGGATAAAATGCACATAAAAAATGACTTCAATAGTGAGCTCTAAAAATTTTCTTCTTTAACATGTTTAATTAAAAATAAGTTCTTTAGAGATTATTTTATTATTTTCATTACAGTACTTTGAAAGTTGAGGTGTTTGTTTTCCCTAGTTAATGCCTTTGAATTCTGGGTCTAGGTAGGCTCTACCCACTTAAGTATTTTAGTGGTCTGAATGTTTGTTGAACTGAGTTTCTGCACGGTGGCTTTATTTCTTTATAGACCAATATGTAAACAATTATAATGCCTTTAGAGAAGAAAATAAACAATGTATGTCTAGTTCATTGCTTTTACTATTTGAAAATATAGCATAACTACCTATAAGCTCATTAATTTTCTGTGACTCTTCAATGAAATAGTGTCTCATATAACACATGAACGAGTGAATTATTTTATTTTAGAAGATGAAGAGAAATAGTTATGCCCTACTGAACTTTTAATATAAAACAACTGCTCCTTGAAATGTTTAATGATTACAGACAATACCTGTAGGGAGCTTCCAAACTCAATAATTATTAGAAAAATAAACTTTTTAAAACACATGTAATTAAAAGCAAATTTAGTTCCTGGTTTCACTGTTCAGTGTGTGTGCTTACTGAGTTTGCAGATCAGCCTTGGCTGGGTAGCTCAGTTGGTTGGAGTATCATCCCGATACCCAATGTTGCGGGTTTGAGTCCTAGCATGGGCACTTACAAGAAGCAATCAATGAATGCATAAATAAATAGAACAACAAACCAGTCTTTCTTTCTTTCTCTCTCTCTCAAAAAAAGAAGGCTTTGCAACTCATAGTAGGAAAGCCGCTAAGATGTTTGGTATAAGACATCCAGACCCTGTTTTTCATTGTGATCTCTCAGCATTGAAAATGCCTGGCCTTTACTAACATCCAAGACAAAAGCTGATCTACCCAGCAAACAAACTTTATCATAGGTGTTAGTTAAAATGATATGAGTGTATTTTAAATTGATTCTTATTTATAATAAAGTTCTCATATAAATAGTAACATGTCAGAAATTTCCTAGGGGCACATATTTGAAGATTAGCTCTCTTCTCTTCTTTATTTTCCCAAATATCTCATATTTCCCACTGCCTAGCCACATTTCAGGTATCCATAAAACTAGTTGAACTTCCAAATTTTCTGTTTTCTTTTTAATGTACTGCTTATAATCTCTGTTCTGCTCAAATACTCCTATCTCATCTTTGTTTCGCCCATGACAAACTTCTCTAGTGTTAGAGTGAAAGCAATTTTATTTTTTAAATGAATCTGGTGAATTTGGAAATGCCACATATGATTATGCAGTTTTTGCATGGCCCAGTCTGTAAGTACCATTTACATACCAGTTTAATTTAATGCCTACTTCCCACTCCCAACCCTGGAAGTTGTGCTGTGTAATTTCTATATCCAAACACTGACTAGAATCTGTTATGTGACATCAGATGTTGAGATCTTAACTGAACTCAATCTTATTCATTAAATTTGGTGCATAAAGTACCTATCCGATACCCATTTTTTCTAACTTACCTAGAATTAGAACTCTGAATAACTTATGGCCAGATATTTACTTCATTTCCTAGCTTTACCTGAAGATTGATAGGATTGATCAGATATAAGGAGAATCACTGGATTTTCCAAGTAAGCTCTTTAAAGAAAGATGATTTTTCATGCTACTTTCTTTTTTATCTGTTTAAAGCCCCGAGTTGATAACTGAAGCTGCAAAGGAAAACACATAAACATGAGATGAGCTTGACAACAGAACAAAGCAATTAAAGTGATAAATGTGAGAGAAGGAAACTGGGATGTTGGTGATCTCTTAGACCTTCCATAATAGCTACGGACTCTCTACTTCAGAATTCTTTTACATGAGAAATGTGTAAACCATTATTTTTCGATATTAATTATTTTTTCTAGGAGACAAATATAATTCCCAATTTATACAGTATTATTTAAATTTGAAAAATATGAGCTAGTCATTTATATAAATTCTTAAATAGTAGCACTCATTGGGCAATAGTTAATCAGTAAATGTGGAGGCTGCTAATACAATTGGAGGTGAGAATTATTTTAAAGTCATTCTCAGTATTTGAAACTCCATATTTCTCAGTAGGATCAAGACAGAGTTATACAGCTTTCCTCAGCACTGCAGTATGGATTGAAAAACAAAAAATTCTCAAGTAATAAATGCAACTCAAATCTTTCAGTGTATACATTCAAGAAATGTGTATTAGGAAAACACCTATTTAAGTTTTTAACCTTGAAAAGTTATAAACCAAAAATACCTGAAAATCGTATCAGTTTCACTTTCATTTGTAAATCTCAAAAAGATAAATGCCTTGTCTAGCACCGAAACTAGTATGAAAAGCTGCCCTGGCCAGTGTGTCTCAGCTGGCTGGGCATTGTCCCACAAGGCAAAAGGTCAAAAGTTCAATTCTGGGTCAGAGCACACACCTAGGTTGCAGGATTGGGAGGCAGTGGATCAAAGTTTCTCTCTTGCAGTGATGTTCCTCTCTTTTTCTCCCTCTCTCTAAAAATAACGGAATTAATTAATTTTAAAAGTACATGTATATAAAGCTGATGATCAGGCTTTGTCTTATTTTTGGCATCGCTTAAAATCAGCATAATTAGTAATGGTCAAATATAAGTTTGAAATATGATGAAAGCTGTTTTCTTAGGGAAAATAACAAATGACATCTGTATACTTCTTGGGGAGAAAAGGTGATTATAATGATGATGATGAAATATCCACAAAAATTAGAGATAACAATATTTAAATTTTTCCAAAAAAATGTGGAGTTAAAAAATTTTCACTAATTTATGTCCTGGGTGGGTTGCTCAGTGGTGGACTGAGCACCGGCTTGTGAACCAAAGGGTTGTGAGGCAGATTCCCAGTCAGGGCACATGCCTGGGTTGCAGACCAGGACCCCAGCTGTGGGTATGCAAGAGGCAACCACACATCGATGTTTCTATCCCTCCCTTTCTTTAAAAATAAATAAATAAAATCTTTTTAAAAATTCACTAATTTATAAAAACAAAATTACGGCCTTTAGTCCTCTCTTAGTTTTTGTTTTTGATAAAAAGTGTGACTATTTAGCAGGAATGGGTGTTACTCTGTAATTTTAAAGTGTGAAAATGAAGTTTGGAAATAAATAACTTGAGACACAGTATAATTATGTCAGCTACGATTAAACGATTACTCCAATTCCCTAAATGTTTTTAAATTTATACCTCATAAAACATAAATTTCCAAATCTCCCTATAAAAAGCATAGAGTTTATTATACCTTTACCCCTCGAATCTGAAATACATGACTTATTTTACCAATATAGAGCAGAATTGTCAGTGTGTCATTTCTGAACTCAGACCTCTGGGATTTTATACATTCTTCCCCAGACTTTTGTCTTATCCATGAGAGCAAGGCAACACTGCCCTGCTGGGAGATAAATACCACATAAAAAGACCTGAGCTACCTCAGGCCAGAACTATTAAACTTCAGAAGCAAAGCCATCAAGCTTTGCTAGCAACCATCTAAGTGAGATTAACAGATACAAGAAGGACTCTTCCTAGTAGTCTTTTTTTTTTTAACTTATCAAGAACCCTGAATTATTGTTTTAAATTCACTCCGTTTTGAGGGTTCTTTGGCACACAACAATATTATGGTAATAAATAACTAATACAACAGCCTAGAATGATTACATTATTCTGAGATACTAAGAAAATGTAATTGTGTTCTAATAAGTTAAAATACAATACTTTATTTAAATAAAAAGTATAGAGGAAGTGAGTTTTGGCAAAGTGTGGGTTCCACTACCAGTTTCATCAATTGTTCCCTGTCCAGCTGGAAAATGAATCAGCCTTTGTGAGAATTGCATCACTCGTCTGTAAACTGGGCCTCATAATATTCACCCATTAAGTTATTGGCAAGAAAACCTGTATGTTAAAAACAAAACAAGATAAATCAAAACAACACAATATGAACTTTTCCAAAGCACTAGTGGTTAACTACATGGAAATTATATGTAAACTAAAGTATGTAAGGCACCTAGCACTCTGACTAGATATATTACAAAAAATATCATTTTGATATTATTTAAATATTATTGTCATTGCTAATTAAGGAATGCAAGTAAAAACTTTTAAACTCAGAAGACGAAAATTCTTTTTTTTTCCAAGTTTCAAAATGCATTTTAATTAATATTTTCCTTTTCTTCTATAGACAACAAATTATTCTGTATTTTGATAATAACACAAATGTTTTCATAATTATTTAAAGAAGGAAATGTTTGAATACTGGAATCACGTATTTTGTTATTTAAATTTACCATAAGAAGATATGTCTGTGGATCACATAAATAGATTTTTTTTAAGATTTTTAAAATGTATTTATATTTAACAGAGGGGAAGAGAGGGAGAAAGAGAGGGAGAGAAACATCAGTGTGTGGTTGGCTCTTGTACATCCCCTACCGGAGACCTAGCCCACAACCTAGGCACGTACCCTGACAGGAAATCACCCGGTGACCCTTTGGTTCTCAGGCCAGCACTCAATCCACTGAGCCACACCAGCCAAAGCAGAATATTTTTAAATATAGATAAAATGCATTCAAACTTTTAAATGGAACATTAATACATAAAATAGCTGGTAACTTAAAAAAATATTAAATTCCATTTTTATAAATAATATTGTAAGCAAAGTCTCATTGATTAAAAAAATTAAAGATTCTTAAGAAAAAATAATATTAATAAAGTTTTTAATGTTAAAGGACATTTTTAAAGTAATTATTCCTTTAAAATATAAAAATAGTAAGTATATTATATTATGTATAATACTTATAGAACATGGCCACATATGATTTATTTCACAGAGAAAAATTGTTTAAATATTCAAAATAAATCTGTATAATCAACCGTATCAATAAGCCAATGAAGATAACTCACATGCTCTTATCGGTTAGTGAAGAAAAATCAGAGACATAATCTATGACAATCTATAAATAGTAAGTTGATTCAACAAGGTCACAGTTTCAATATATATTACAGTAAAATAGACAGTTTTCTGAATAGATACTTCTCCAAAAAGGACACAGATGGCCAAAAGACATGAAAAGATGCTCAACATCACTAATCATCAGAGAAATACAAATTAAAACTACAATCAGATTTCATCTCACACCTGTCAGAATAGCTATCATCAATAAATCAATAAACAAGTGCTGGTAAGGATGTGGAGAAAGAGGAACCCTTTTGCACTGTTGGTGGGAATGCAGACTGGTGCAGCCACTGTGGAGAGCAGTATGGAGATACCTGAAAAAGTTAAAAATGGACCAACCTTTTGACCCAGTGATCCCACTTCTGGAAATGTATCCAAAGGAACCCAAAACACTAATTCAACAGAACACAAGTATGCCTATGTTTATTGCAAACTTATTTACAATCACCAAGATATGGAAGCAGCCCAAATGCCCATCAGTAAATGAGTAGATAAAACAACTATGGGACATTTACACAATGGAATACTACTCCTCCGTAAAAAGGAAAAAAGTTTACCCTTTGTGACAGTATGGATGGACCTGGAGAACATTATGTTAATAAAATAAGCTAGTCAGAGAAAGACAAATACCATATGATTTCACTCAACTGGAATCTAATGCACAAACTGAACTAACAAGCAAAATAGAGACTGACTCATAGGTGGAGAGCAGGATGACAGCTAAGGGCGGAGGGGTAGTTAGGGAGCAGAGGGATTGAACAAAAAGGAAAAAGGACTCAGGGACATGGACAACAGTGTGGTGATTGCTGCAGTGAGGGGTGAGGTGTAAGGGGACTAAATGGCAATGGATAAAAATACAAAAAAAATGAATAATTTTAAAAAACAAAAAGCACACCATTGCAATAGGCCAGATTTTATAAATTTAATATATTTGTTTTTTTGTGAATATTTTATTTTATGAATTAAACTTTAAATACTTAAAAATATAGTAAGTGATGAAATGAACTGTGGTCATCATTATCGTGAACTATTACACAGCAATAAAAATGGATGGATAGAATGAGAGAGGATTATACTGAGTGAATTAAACCAGGCGGTAAAAAGACCACATGATCTCACCTATAAGTGGAACCTAATCAACAAACCAAACAAGCAAGCAGAGTAGAACCAGAGACATGGAAATAAAGAACTAACTGGCAGTGACCAGACAGAAGAGGGAAGGGTGATAACTGGGGAAAGAAAGAAAAGGGGCAAGTCAAGGAACATGTATAAAGGACCCATGGACAGGGACAAGAAAGGGGAGGATTGAATGTGGGAGACAGCGTGGGCAGGGCAGGGAAGTGCAATGGGGGAAAATGGGGACAAATGTAATTGAACAATAAAAAATAAATAAAAAAATATGAACTATTGACATATGCAACAATTTCCATGAATTGCAAGGGACTTATGTTAATGGAAATACCAATCTTCAAAAGGCTACATTAGACATATTCTATTTATATGACATTTTTGAGCTGACGTGAGGATTGAAAATAGGTTAGCTGTCGTCAGTGTTTAGGAAGAGTGGGGTTGGTGAAACTCTAAAGGGATATTGTAAGGGAGTTTCTTTGGAATGATGAAATAGTTCTGTTTCATATTTTGATATTGGTAAAACAAATCTAGGTATGATAAGTTTTCATAGAATTATACAAACATAGACACATGAGTGCTTATAAAATGAAGGAATATGAGTAAAATCTATAGCTTAATTAACGGTGCACCAATATCAATTTCCTGATTTTCTTTTTATACTGTAGTTACGTGAGATGTCGTTTCTGCGGAAGCCTGGCAAAGAACAAACAGGACTAACACTCTGCCCTACTTTTGCAAATTCCCATATGTTTATGGCTATTTCAAAATCTGAAATGTACAGAAATACCTTCTAGTTTTTTTTTTAAGATTTCTTTCAATTTTCCTTAAGCCAGAATTTGATACTTCATAATAGTTCCTTACAGGCTGATGGAGAGTCTCCCACGTATTTCTAATTCCTGTGTTCCCAGGTATATATATGTAATTAAACAAGTTCAGCTTATTATCAACTGACTTTGCTTTTCTAGTGGCTTGTATGTTCTACTTTCTCCCTCTTCCATCTTTAAAGGTAGCTAACTCTTGAAAGTACAGACAAATAATACCTGTTCTGAAAAGATCTATTAGACACACTGTAAATGCCAATGTATTCTAAATCTGTAAGTACCTCTCTTCACATCCAATCCCATAGCAGCATACAAACCCATACTATGAAACCTGTTTTGTTATCTTGGAGCGCAAACTCCTACCAATATGAGAGTGCTATGGATTGGAACTACTCTCAGCATTTGTATCTCCACATATAGTACACAGGATAGAGTTGGCCATATACATTAGCTAACAATGACAGGTTAAATGAATGAGCAAACTAATTAAAGTATTTTGGGAAGACACTATCTTTCACATGTTGACTATTTAATTTTCTGGTTTAAGTTATAAGGTTAACTTTTCAAATGAAACTGAAATATTTTTAACATAACATTGACATTCAGTTTTTTTTATTATTTTGATGTTTAGTGTGAAATCCTGTACACAATGATTTATTCAGTGGGTCAAGTTATTAAATATTGATCAAGTGGGAAATATTTTATGAATATTTAAAAAATTATTATGTCAGATATATCATTTGACTTTTATATTTTTTTAATATTCTTGTAAATAAATGTTCTATGAAACACTCAGAAAATCTAAAAGTAATAACACATTTTACTTTTTAGTGGAAATATATAATACCTCGAGTTTAATTCTGGTGAGTATACTTACTGGGATATATCTTCTATTAAATATACACATTTCTTCTGTTTTTATGCATTTACAATGACTACATTGTAATAATGTTTTTTCATCTTACTTTCAACTCAAAAATACAACTCTAATTCTATTTACTGTGGATTTTATATAATTCTAAACCCTGAGAATTTTATGTTTAAACTTGTAGACTATAAATAGAAAAGTGAGTTAGAAGCTTTGTTTCTTATTCTTCATTCCAATATCGTCATTTGAATTTAGAAAAAGTAAATACTTTTCTTTTCTGGAAATGTTTATATAGCAAGATGTTCTTTGTATTACCTGTCAAACTTTCACATTTCAATGGTTTAATAGAACACATAATTTGATTCTAATTATGCAAATACCTTTTTAAATAGTATATTTTTGTTGACAGGTACAGCAAATTGTTACACATATGAGTTTTTAAATATTTTAACAGATTCTATGATTACAAATCTTGGTAATAGTAAAATATTTGGAAAAAATGGACTATGCAAATAGGGTCTACAGCAAAGAGTGTTGAAAAGCTGGCAAACCTATGCATGCCAAAATGTATAGAAAAAAAAGATAAAGTTCGATCTGTCCTCAGATATTATTGTACATATGGTGTGTCTGAGAATGTCTTTATGTATACATAATTTTAAGTGAATAGCAAGTAAACAAACATAACATCTACATTGTAAGGATTTGGGAATGGTGCAAGATGCTAAGGAGGGATGAGTTGTAAAAAGTGAAAAAGAAACTTTGTATGTATGTACTTGCTGACTGCAACCTCTTTTATTTTTTATTGATTTTGCCACTTTCACATGATAATGTCACTTGGATATTGTGAATATTTGCCAGACCATAAAAAAATAGATTAAACTTTAATGCAGGGTCATGTTTCAACTAAATATAGAAATAATCTCTGTTTTAATTTAGCTTTCTGTACTCTGTCCACATACAGGCAGGTCATGGTTTGGAGTCTGCTTTTTCTCATTATATTTTGGGGACCATGGTATCAAACCTGACTTCACCATAACCTGAAAATCCTTTTAAGTTTTCTGTAGGGTTCGTTTTCTATTTCCCACACTAGCTATTCTACTTTTCCAATCCCATTAGCCGTCTAATGTTTTCACTCTCCAGTGACCTTTCTTCTTATTTCCGAGAGAAAATAAATATCATTAGATAGGAACTATGTCAATTTCCTCTAAAAGACAAAAATAAAAAAAAGAAAAATACATAAGAAAAAAGGAAAAGAAAAAGAAAATATAAATGGAAAAGGTTTTCTCCTGCAACAAAAATTTAAGTACCTCTGGGCCATCTGGTAACCTGTCAATACACCTTCCTTCATTTTATAGACACTTTACAGCATGTTACAGTTTGTTACATGGGGCACATTTAATAATTCTTCCTTTGCTTTAGGTTGGAATACACACACACATTTGTACACACACAACACCTAATTTTTCCCTCTTTCGTCTCTGGGCGCCCTTTGCCAAACTCCCATTTGTATGTTTTAAAAGTCTCTCCTGTATTCTCATCTCTCCTAACATACGACAAATTCACCCTGGGCTCTCTGATTCACTTCCACAACTTTAATTTTCATTTGATTTGTAAGTCATCCAGAATCTACATTTGCATTCCACCTTCTCCTAGTCTTCAGATGGACTATTCACAACTTACTAGACACAACTTCTAGGCTATAGGAAGATATCTCAAGCTCAACGTACAACTGGACACAACTGAAATCTGCCATTCCCTTATTCTTCCTGCCTCATTGCAGAGGAACTGTCAAACCTCAAGTGCCTAAAACAGAGACATGGGCATCATCCAGTCTTCCAAAAATCTGCCGATACTATTCCTAGTAGGATAGTTTACAATTATCGGATATAACTGATTTAGAAAATATACTGTGTTTTCTGGTATTCTACAAATTTAAATGGTCTTTGATTATTATGTTCAATTATCTCATTTTAGCTAAAATGAAAAAAAACTTTGATTAGCTTTGTTGTGGAATAAATATCACAGTTTTTCCTTATACTAGTAGAGCTAATTTTTAGTCAGCCTGGCTTTCTTTTTAAAAACTTTTACAAGAATGAATACTTTTGTAAGAAATTTAAAAATAATATAAACCATTTTATTTATATTTATAATAACATTTGTTATGGATAAACCAGAAAATATACTTTTAATTTTGATCATGCCTTGGTACACATGCAACCTACATATAAATGTGAACTATACTACTAAAAATAGTACCCATAAATTTAACCTTATAGGGTTATTGGCAGTTCTGTTTTCTCACTTGTGAAATGCCTAGCTCTGTTACCTTATTTTTTATTTGGTTATCTGGTGTTTCATATTGGTTCTGGATACTAAACTTTTATATATTAGTTTCACTGCTGTTTATTCCTTCCAGTTTCTGACTTTTCTTTTAACCTTTTAAAAAGTATATCTTAAACATAACTTTGATACATTAAAGCAATGTTGACATCACTTTAAATGAGTTTTTCATGCTGTAGTGAAATATACATCTATCTCTTTATCTATCTGTCTATCTAACTGTCTGTCTACCTATCTAGTTAGTTCCCCTAACACTTGGTTTCTCTTGTAAATAATGTCAGTTGAATTTTGCATAATGATCCCTGATAAATGGCCCTGAGAACACCTTGCTAAACTTCTCTTTTTATTTGAGCGATTTGTAAATGTGTGTTTTCCAAGTAGCTAATAACATTTTCTGTTAATAATGTCTATTTTATCCCTGTTGTCATGTTAATGCCTGCCTTGTCTTGAACTGAAATTCAGTCCTCTTAAATATTATTCATTGATCTTTGCCATACTTCAACATTTTGAAGTCTGTTATGAATTTCAGGAGGGAAATTATATAATATCTCTGAAAGGGAAAACCATAAATGGGAATTTTCCATCAATATCCAGGCTCAGAGAGATTATCTTCTCTCCATATATGTTTTTGTTTCAAATATGAAATATAACTACTATTGTTGAACTCAGTTTCATAAATCTAAATCATAAATACTCTAAGAAATATCATTTGGATTTTATTTTGATAAATACATTTTTGTTGTGTTTGACTAAACTTGAGAAAGATTATCGCAAAATTATTTCTTTGTATGAGACATTTAATTGTCAGAATTAAAATGAATATGAGAGCCACTATACTTATACTGTTACAATTATGAGACTGTTCTAACTTTGCATATTCTCTTTTCAAATGAGGTTACTGTCATTTCTTATGCTTATTATATATTTGAACATATTGCTTTCTTTCATTTAAATATTATTTATTTTTATATAAAAATTAATAAGTTTTATAAATAATTAAATCTAGCATCATATTTAATCTTTATTAGTAATTTAATCTTAGATGTTAAGATGTCTTAGATAAATGTTAGGTTCCCTATATGTAGATTTTCCTTACACAGATTAAAAATATACCACAATATTTATGCATTTTTGGTTACTAAAAGGAAAATAAAAATCATTTAGTACTTGTTTTGTTCCAGGCACTGTACAACCTTGATTAACATTAACCCATTTAATCCTCACAAGAAATGTATGATATAGATACTCTTATTTCGTGTTTTATAAACTAGAAATTGAGAGAGGGAGGCCCAATGGCTTACATAAGGTGACATAACTTGTATAGTTTTTCCCCATAGCAGCCAGCCTCAGTGTCTAAGCTATAATCACTTCACTATACTAATGGATTTTGTGCTGATTTCTATTAAAAAAAAACCTGACATGGCCATTGTATGAGCTCTTTCTTTCTTATCTTGTAGTTGTTTTGATTTAGAGTGTATTTTTAAATTAATTTGATATTTTTATCATAGATGGGCAATCTGAATTAATTCTCAGAAATAGAGAACTTCTTCAGGTAAACATAGCCTGTGTATCATGAACTGTTTATTTACTTATTTTTCTTCAATATAATTTATTGCATAAATTTAAAATAAATACTCATCATCATCATAGTTCTTCCTGGAAGTTTCAAAGAAAGTTAATATTTTCTAACTGTGAAAACTCATAGGAGAGGTAAAAGCACATTCTACTCTGAGCATGAGGTATGAAAGCTAAAGATTTATAAACTACAGTGGGTCTGTATTTTATAGGATGAAATATAGAAGAATTTTCTAATAAATGGATTCCCACACCTGATTGAAGGTTTTAGGAAATAAAGATAAAAACATTGACTCTATTAAAAAATCATACATAATAATCTTTGCCTACATTCTGACAGGTTCCTAATGGAATATACTTTGTAGAATAAATTCATCTATTTGAAAATTTAACATAGTTAAACATTAAGATAAGTGTTTATATGTATTTTTCACTTTCATTATTATCAGTAACACTTCTATTCTCTCTTACAGGAAAAAAACAAGTTAATAGCTCTTAATATTAACCACTTATGTAAATTAGATATTAAAACTATTTCAAATGGTTTCATGATACACAATACAAACTCAACTCTTTTTAATATTCCTCATAGTGTCTTTTGATGAGTTTTTAATTTTTTAAAGTCCAATATATCATTTCATTTTCTTAAATGATTATCTTTGTGACTTTAGAAAATTTTCCCATGCACATTGTTAAGAAGTTAATCTCCATATATTTTCTCTAGAAGATACGTATTTTTTGCTTTACGATATTTTAAAAGTAATTTTTGTATCATATATCATTTATTTAAATGTGATAATCTAATCTTCCACCAATTATTGATTTTTTTCCTTTTCCATTGGATTATTTTGATCTTTATGTGGCATATGATTATAAAAGTGTGGGTCTATATCTACATGCTCTATTTTGCTCCATTGTTTCTTGCATTTCAATATTTTTATGTCAGTACCATACTGTTTTGATTATTGTTGCTTTATATTAAGTTTTGAAGTCAGGTAGAGTCAGTCTTCCAACATTTTTCTATTTCAAGACTCAATGTCTCTCGGTTTTTCATATTTCCACATTTACCTTAAAATTACTTAAAGATTTCTTTTAAAATGTCCTCAGAGGCTATTTTTATAATTCCTACTT
This sequence comes from Mormoops blainvillei, assembly GCA_004026545.1. Classification (NCBI taxonomy): domain Eukaryota; kingdom Metazoa; phylum Chordata; class Mammalia; order Chiroptera; family Mormoopidae; genus Mormoops; species Mormoops blainvillei. The sequence goes on from PVJD01010604.1 coordinate 50,067, forward strand.
GAGGAAAGAGTGAGAAACATTAATTGATTGCTTCCCGTATGCTCCGGGTAGCAGGGATGGAACCTGCAACCTGGGTATGTGCTCTGACCAGAAATCAAACTGGCCACCTTTCAGTGTATGGGAGGACACTCCAAACAACTGAGCCACACTGGTTGGGAGAAAAGAATGTCCTCAGGGATTTTCTTTGGAAATACATTAACCCTATACATCAATTTACAATGAATTGAAATATCTTATCATCTAAATAATGGACATAATGTTTTACAGTAATGTTTTCTAAAGTCCAGTGCACATACATTGCACATATATTACTAATCTAATCTCTGTTTTATCTTTGACACTACTATAAATAAATTGCTTTGGTGTGCATAAATACAACTGCTGCTGATATGTAAAAATGCAACTAGTTTTATATTGAGTTTTTTATCTATGACTTTGCTAAATTTACTTATTAATTCCAGTAGATTCTTTGGGATTTTAGTTATCTATGGTGTCTACTACTCTTTAATAGCTATAAACATTATTTTTTACTGTATTTTGTGCTTTCATATTACTGCCAGAATTATGTTTTTTTGTAATTTTCTACATTGTAATCAGATATGGGACATCTCCTTCAGTAATTTTTAAAGGAAAATTCATTGATTTTTTTAAGCAACAAAATAAAACAGGATTTATAGTCAGATAGTTCTGGTTATGTCATTTAGTTTATTCATTTTCTACTTGTGACATAGGAAGAAGTATTTAATATTCTGAGCTCCATCTAGGACATATATAAATTCTATTTCTTAAACTGATTATTATTTTTATTATTAACATTAAATGAGATTTTACATGTAAATCACTCAGATAGCTCCTAGACTACGGTAGAAACTCAAGAAAACTTTTTGAGCTTTTGTGCACACATAAATTTGAATAATTTTAATAAAAGTTTATATCATAAAATAAATATAAAAATATTATCTTTTCTAAAACTTATGCTAATAAGGATGGCAAATGATATATAACAACAACAAAACTAATGAATTTTTGGACAAATTGTATGTTTCTACAGAGGATGTTTTCTCAAATTGCATGTTTATTTAAAATATTATTATTTGAATAATTATGTTTAGTAAGTATATATTATTAAAAGTTTTTTGTAAAGAATGTTTTATTTCACAGTTACGAAATAAAAACTAAAGTCAGTTATTTGAAAGTTACATGAAAAAGATTTCTTAAACTAGGAAGTTTCAGATTTAGTCCCTAGACCTGGTAGAATATTCAAAAGTACTGAATTTTTTGAAACTGTATTAATCAGCTCTAAGACCTTCTAATATTCTAGACATACTTTGCACATATTTTATAAAATATTTCCCCATTCTTTCACAATATTTTATTATTTCTTGACAATTTTTACATCTTCTTTCTTTTTGCCTTAATGGCCCAAGAATTCCATGTGAATTTCCTTTAGATTAATTCAAAGAGAAATGTCCCTGCAAATTATTTATATATTTTTGATACTAGCATTGAAATATAGTATTATCCTTACTGTTAGATATGCCTTTAATTCATCTGACTCTTTCTGCACTGCACTCAACCTCTACTGGAAATAATATACTCTCATTTCCTCATCCTAAAATATTTCGTCCTAAATTTATACCTAAATTATGACACATCAAAATTGTTTTTTTGCCCTAGCTGGTGTGGGTCAGTGGATTGTGTGCAGGCCTGTGAACCACAGGGTCGCCTGTTCTATTTCCAATCAGGGCACCTGCTTGGTTTGCAGGCCAGGCCCCCAATGTGGGGTGTGTGAGAGGCAACCACACGTCAATGTTTCTCCGCCTTTCTGTCTCCCTCCCTTCCCCTTTCTCTAAAAATAAATAAATAAAATCTTTTTAAAAAATGTTTTCCTTTAATATTTTAACCAGAATATTACATTTATTTTAGGTACAGAGAAATTAATGCATAGTTATGTTTTAAGACAACAAAACAAGTTAATATTGTAATAATGAAGGCAATTAACACATAAATATAAGCTTAGGATATATTTATATGGGGAAGCTGGACATATGTGTACTTAAACTGTAAATATATTTTATTAAAGATTTGAGAGTAGTGAGTAAATGAACATTTTAATTTTACATGTCTGCATTTCAGAGGAGATATATGGTTATAATAAAAACTCTGCTGTTTTATTATACCAGTCTTCAAACAAAGTATAAAAATGATTGAAATTAAGAATATTTTTATAGTTGCCAATTCAATATACACA
>PVJD01010605.1:0-52280 GCA_004026545.1 Mormoops blainvillei
AATCATTTCCCCCGCCCCCGCCTGCTGGGAGCTGTAGTTCTCTTTGAAAGTCTGCGTTCCGCCCTTCACCTAAAAGGCAGGAAATGGTGTTGTCAAGAATTTGGAGTTCCAAGAAAGGACGCAAGTCTTTCGAGAAAAGGCGAGAGACTTCGACAAGGGGTGGGGCCACTGGGCAAAGACCAAGCGGCCGGGAGCCAGCGTGGACCAATCGTGCTGCTGAGGGCGGGTCCTCTGCGGGAAAGTGGGCGTGGCGTAGGGGGGAAATCGCCGAGAATGCAGCCGAGATCCTAGCCCGGGAAAACGCCCTCTGCAGTGAAGGAGAGGTGAGGGTCTGGGATCTCCTAGGCTCTTAGGTCCTGGGAAGGATTGGAGATGGAGCACTAGAGGGCTGGAAGACCGAGTTTGGAAAAGGACGAGCCGGGCACCAGCTCTCCTAGATCCTAGGCTAAGGGGGGCCTGGGGGCTTAGACCACCGAGTCTGGGGAAAGAGGGACTTGAGATCCCGGATTCCTGAATCAGCGAGCGAAAAGGGTGCGGGGAGTCCGGACACCTGGACCTAAAGAAGGAAAGGCTGGAGGCTTGAAATTTTGGGTCCCGGAAAACGAGACACTTTGATTCTTGACTCTTGGAAGGAAGGGGAGTGTGTGGCGCAGGGAGCCTGACTCCTGGGTCCCGGGAAGTTAGGGGCTTGGAACTGACATTATCCACCTCTCCACCCGCACAGAACACGCCGCCATGCCTCCCTTGGGGCCCCGCGCAGCCCTCCTCCTCCTGCCACCGCTGCTGCTGCTCCGCGCTGTTCTGACTGTGCCCCTGGACCGGGGGACGTCCAAGGAGGAGAGCCCTGCGACCGAGAGCCCCGTGAGTGGCCCTGCCCTGCTCTCCAGTCAGGTGTTTGCAGTGGTACTACAATTCCCGCGGAATCCCGTGGCCCCTGGGTAGATACTATCCCCACGGACACGGCTTGGAGTTTGCCTGCCATTTTTTGTAGTCCCGGGGCTTTGACGTGGTGAAAAACTGGCGGCGGGGGGGGGGGGGGGGCTGGCGCGGAAAGGGCAGATTCTAAGTCCCTTACGCTGAGGTGTGGGAAATCAGGTCAGATTTTAAGTGAAAAATCGGCATCACCTCTTCCCCCTCCACACACACACACACACCCCTAAACCTCTCTGCTTTTTTTTTTTTTAAAGACTCCCCTCCCTGAAGAACGACTCTGGGAAAAAGAACTACATTTCCCAGCAGCACCTTGAGCAGGTGTTGCGTGTTATTAGCTAACTGGGCTGTTTTCACTTCCCGGAGCTCGTGGGAGTAATAGTTCCAATTACAAAGGTGCATATAAACTGCTCGTTTATTAATTCCCATATGTGTTTATCCAACGCCACGAAACATTTGGCCTTAGGGCATTTGGAACTTGGAACTTGAAAGATTTCCTCAAGGCCAGTGCCCTGATCTGTGACCTAAATCCTCCTACAGCTCCCACTGGGAATGGGCCTGTCACTGTCTCTGGAACCGGTCTGGCCGTGCTCCTGCAAGGCTGACCCTCACCCAGCAAGTTAGGCCTCTGCCCAGTGAAGTCTTTGCAGACCCAGAAGGACACCTTTTTGTTCCCTTTCCCGTCATTCATTCCACACATTGCTTGAGCATCTTTGATGAACCGAGCACAGAGCTGATGCAAGCCCAACGCCGTCACAGACCGGCCTAGCTCTCCCGGCTCCTGAGAACTAGGGGTTACCGTCGGGCAGGAGGACTCACTGAGCTGAGATCTGAAGCTGAGGGAAGAACCATTCCTGGCAGAGTGACTGGCTCGGGCAAGGGCTGTGTGGTGGAAGAGGCCACTGTGGCCAGAGCTGATTGGGCAAGAGAGGAAATGAGGCCGGTCACTCGGGGCCTTGTGGGCCACGGTAGGGAATTTCTTTACATCGAGGCTAACGGAAAAGCACAGAATGTGATAAACGTCAGTAACCACAACGGTTGTCATAACATCACAATAGATGGATGGGGAAACCGAGGCACAGAGAGGTTAAGTAACCTGTTGGAGGACTGAGGTTACCAGGTTAAGCGAATAAAAACACAGGACACCTAGGTATCACAGCAGTTCTAACAAGGTCACGTGGCTAGCGATTGGCGCATTTGGGATTCCAGCCCACTGCGTTTGGCTGAATAACGGTCCCCAGAGATGTCCCTGTCCTAATGCCCGGAACCTGTGAATATATTACCTTATGTGGCAAAAGAGTGTGTGTAGGTGTGTCTTGAGTTAATCGTCTTGAGATAGGAACATTATCCTGGATCATCTAGGTGAGCCCAGTGTGATCAGAGGACCCCCTATGGGAGGAAGGCAGGAAAGTCAGCCAGACGGAAGATGTCTGAGAGACTCAGGACTGCGAGGGAAGGAGTGCAGGCAGCCCATAGGGGCTGGAAAAGGCGAGGAAACACATTCTCCCCTGGGACCTCCAGAAGGAGCTGAACCCCACCAACCCATTTGGCACTTCTGGCCCCCAAAGCTCTAAGAGAATAAATCTGTGTTGCTCTAAGTCATTCAGTTTGTGATACTTTGTGTCAGCAACGACAGGAAGTTAGTGCACCCCCAGTGGCACAGTTGGGTGGTTGGTGTGCCATTTATTAAGTACCGGCTGTGTGCTCCTCAATGGATGCAGTGAGACCTGTAGCAGATTGAGTGTCTTCTGTATCCTTATCGGCCCGCCGGGCCATTGATCTCATTTTCTTTTCAGCGCAGCACGGGGAAGTAGGGCCGGGAGCCCAGGGAGTTTTGTTTGTCTTATTCACTTGCTGTGGCCCCTGCAACAGCACCGGCCACGCGGCAGGGGCTCCGTAGACGCTTACGGAGTGAATGAATGAAAGAATGAATGAATGTTTCACTGCTTGCCAACAAGCACCAGTGTGTCCGCTCTGTAAGCCCCACTCAGTGGGCCTGTTTGTCCCTGTGACGCTCATTTTGTCTCTACTACAGAAGAGGTGAGAGCTGTAGCCTGGGGGTCAGGCAAGTTCTCTGGGGTTACAGAGCAGCCGTAAACTTTATCCATATTCAAGCCTCCTGCGCCACACAGGGGTCTCTGGGGGTCTCTGGGTCCCTCAGCAAACACTGAGGGGAGCAGGACCCGAGTCCTACATTTGGGGAAGGGCCAAGGTGGGAGCTGGAGCTACTATGTTCCTCTTTGTCACCTTAGGACACAGGTCTGTACTACCACCGGTACCTCCAGGAGGTCATCAACGTGTTGGAGACGGATGGGCACTTCCGAGAGAAGCTGCAGGCCGCCAACGCGGAGGACATCAAGGTGCGGCCGGCGCAAGCGGCGGGAGGGGACGTGTGCTCAGAGTGCAGAGTTTGGGGGAAGGACCGGGTTTCTTAAACGGGCCGTGTGGCTCCAGCCCTCACAAAGGAAGAACTAGCTTGTCTGGGTCACACAGCTGGGAAGGGGCTTGGGGAACGCAGACTTGTGTGGTTAAGCACAGAGGCCGATGTTGCAGGCCCTAACGCTTACCAGCCATGTGAATATCTATTGCTCTGCCTCAGTGTCCCCATCTGTAAAATGGGGGTCAGATAGAGCCTGCCTCCTGGCGTTCAGGTTAGGACTGTCCCAGGCTAGACATGCCGGGGGTTAGATGACCACAGTAGCCGTCCTTAGTAAGTGTGCATGAGCGCTGGGTCACTGGGGGGCGCTCAGCACGGAAGCCCCAATTATCCCCGTTTTACAGAAGGGGACGCTGAGGTCCCAGTAGCAGTGTTTGTCCTTCCTGTGGGCCCGAGTCTCACCCCCTGGACTGGCTGAGCCCTAAGCCCATGCCCCACCTCATCCCCCGGGCAGCAGCGCTTTTAAACGATGCTGGCCGTCCCTCGCGAGGAGTCACGGCTGCCCGCCCCGAGTCCCTGCCCCGCTCCTTCTCCCCATCCCACCACCCACGACTCCCTACCTACTTGGGTGCTGTTAGGGTGTCCCTTCTGGAGGAGACGTCCCAAGTTCTCCAAACACCTGGGCCCTGGACAGGCCCAGGGACGTGGAACTGATGGGGAGGCTGCCCAGCTTCCCACCCCCAAAACCTCCCAGCATTCCTTGGGCTCTTGTCTGTCCGCGTCCATCCCGCCCCCGAGGAGAGACAGTTGCAAGCGGAGACAGCTGAGCCCAGCCCCTCCCACTGCCTGTCTGGGGAAACTGAGGCCCAAGAGGCTTGCCCAAAGTCACACAACTGAGAAGTGAAGTCAGAAACAGTGACCACTTAGACGGAGCGGGATGGTGCAGGGTTCCAGTCCCAGTTCCTCCCTGTGCCCTCCGGGTAAGAGGCTGCACCCCTCTGTGCCTTGGCTTCCTTCTTGGAAAATGGAGGCTGAGGCACATCAGGAGCCTGTGGTAAATGTTGTCATTGGTGGTGGCTGTCACCTGAGTCCAGTTTTGAGGTCCAGGGCAGGAAAAGGGTGTGCTGGGAAGGGCCATGTGGTGAGGTGGTGCCGGGCCTTGGATTTGAACCCAGGCCACAAGACTCCCTCTCTGGGGATATGTGACACCAACATGGTCACCAGGCTGAAAAGTGGCCTCCTGTCCTCACTGAGGGACCCTGGGCAAGTGGCTTCCCCTGGGCCTCACTTCGTTCACCTGTACATTGGGCTTGTGGGCAGAACTAGAGGCCAGACACGGGGGGGTCCGGCGCAGAGCGTTGACTCGTAGGACTTGTCCTCCTGCATCTGCGTGGGCCACGCCCCTCTCCCCACGTGAGTCACGGGTGGCAGGAAACGATCTGAATAGTCGGTTAGCGGAAGGCTCTGGGGAAACCCCAAAGAGAGGCCCACTCCAGTCTTGACAAGTGAGAGGCCACCTCCAGGGAAACAGCCCCCTGATGAGGCTCGATTCGGAGTGGGAGCATCCGTGGTACAGAAGCTGAAAGAGGGTGGGGGTGGGGTGGGGACGTGGCACTTCAGACAGCAGGAACTGGGTGTTAATGAAGCGTTGGCAGGCATTCAGCTGGCCGCTCTGTGTAACCGATGTAGACAAGGAGACGGGGGCGGGAGGGGTAGGTGAGTGCGTGGTCACTTGAGTGCCAAGCCCAGGAATTCTGTCCTGGGGTCACTGGGGAACCCTGGGGGCTCTGATTGAGAAATGAACATAACCCAAAGTGATCATAGAGGGAGCTCGGAGAAGGCACCCTGCTCAGCCCAGAGTGTTTGTGTGTGGGCGTGGGTGGCAGGGTGGAAAGGGTTGTTGGAGGGATTCTTCCCAAGGGAGTGCCATCTGCTTTGCGTTTTGAAGGACAGCAAGGATCTGATTAGGTTTGAAAAGCAGTGGTGGGAGAGCTTCCCAGGCAGAGGGACCTGCGTGTGCCAAGGTCCGGAGGTGGGAAAGAGCCTTGAACTGAGGGTCTTACACCCAGTTACTGTTACTGGAATCAAGAGTGTGATTTGATGAGTGACGGGAGATGGGGCTACATGAGCTACCAAGGTGGGCAGGGCCTCGAACGCCATGCTGAGAGGTTGGGACCTTGTCTCAGGGGCTCTGCCTAGCCCTAGAGGGGCATCAGAGAGCTTGCAGAATATTCCAGAGAAGGCAGAGAAAGGGCAGGGCTGCTCAGTGTGCCCCCTCCCGGCTCTCCAGCCTGACCAGTGTCCCTTCACTCCCTGGCCAGAGCGGGAAGCTGAGCCGAGAGCTGGACTTTGTCAGCCACCACGTGCGAACCAAGCTGGACGAGCTCAAGCGGCAGGAGGTGTCGCGGCTTCGGATGCTGCTCAAGGCCAAGATGGACGCGCAGCAGGAGCCCAGTAAGCAGGGGTGGGGCTGGCGGGGCAGGCCGTCTAGTCCTGGGCTGGCCGCTCACTCTGTACTAGGCGGACGGGGCCTCCTGGGAAGTGTATGGGAGCCCTGGCCGGGTGGCTCAGTTGGTTGGAGCATCGTCCTGGACACTAGAAGGCTGCAAGCTCCATTCCCGGTTAGCACACACCTAGATTGCAGGTTCGATCCCCAGTCAGGGCGTGTACAGGAGGCGACCAGTCATCGTTGCTCCCTCCCATCAATGCTTCTCTCTTCTTCTCTCTCTGAAATCCATAAAGACATATCCTCAGGTGAGGACTGAAGAATAAATGTTTATGGAAGACTGATAGACTATCCTTCCTAGAACAATAATTCCGTTGTTGGCTGGTTACTTTCTTCTGTTTGGGTTTTTTATTCTTATTTTTAAAAATCGTGGTCATTTAAAATTCTGATGTGACTTCAAACTTACAAAAAAATCTGGCAAGAGCCCTGGCTGGTGTGGCTCAGTGGGTTGAGCGCCGGACTGTGAACCAAAGGGCTGCCGGTTCAATTCCCAGTCAGGGCAGATGCCTGGGTTGCAGACCAGGTCCCCAGTAGGGGGTGCGCAAGAGGGAACCGCACATGGATGTTTCTCTCCCTCTTTTCCCTTCTCTCTAACAAAAATAAATAAATAAAATCTAAAAAATAAATAAGTAGTATTTTAAAAAAACAAAAAACCTGGAATAGCACCTGAATGGCCTTAACCCGGATGGTCTGATTGTTAACATTTGCTCCGTTTGCCTTTAATTCACGTTTGCAAGTTTCTTGCAAACACCATGTCCCTTTGCACCTGAATATTTCAGGGTGATTGTCCTCAGACCAATGACGGTCACCTGCATAACCACAGTACAGTGATAAGAGCCGGGAATGTCAACTGGTTACACTATACCTTTTACTTGTCTTAGTTATTCTGTGTCTCCCCTGCTAGAATGATTCTAATTTCCTGGTATTTATGTGAGACCATATTTTGTAGTCTGATTACTTGACTTAAATTAAAACAAAAACAAAAACCCTGGCTGGTGTGGCTCAGTAGACTTGAGTGCCGGCCTGTGAACCAAAAGGTCAGTTCGATTCCCGGTCAGGGCACGTGCCTGGGTTGTGGGCCAGGTCCCCAGTAGGGGGCGTGTGAGAGGCGTCCACATATGGATGTTTCTCTCCTTTCCCCTCTGTCTAAAAATAAATAAATACAGAATTAAAAAAAAAAAAGTGGCCACTCTGTCTGTGGAGTAGCCACTGTCTGTCTCACTGCTTCACTAGTAAACTTTCTTCCACTTTAAACTCAAGGAAAGGAAGGAAGGGAAGGAGAGAGGGAGGAGGGAGGGAGGACGGAGGGAGGATGGAAGGAAGAGTAATGACTCAAAAGAAAGGTTTGGGTCTCCATTCCAAGATCCCAGCCTATTTCTAACATTCTTAGATTTGGTTTGTCGACCTGTGTCTAGACCATGCTATTTCTTTTCATTTATTTATTTATTCATTTATTGATTTATTTGAATTCACGGGGGCGACGTTGGTTAATAAAACCATACAGGTTTCGCGTGTACAACTCAGTAAGACATCTGCACGCTGCCTCGCGTGCTCAAAGTATAGCCTGCTTTTTTCTTTTCAATACTTTATGGCGACATAATTCATATACCATGCGGTTTAACCATTTTAAGTATATAACTCGGTGGTTTTTAGTTTGTTCACGGGTATGTGCAGCCGTCACCAAAGTCAAGCTGAGAACATGGTCCTCACCCCCAGGGGAAACCCGTGACTTTTAGCTGTCGTGTCCTTATTCCGGCCCCGGCAACTGCAGCCACTACCCTGCTTCCTGTCTCTGTAGATTGGCTGTTCTGGACAGTTTGTGTAAACAGAACCATACAATAGCTGACCTTTTGTACCTGGGTTCTTTCCCTTGGCATAGTAGTTTTTTAATTGCTTTTATTTATTGAGTTGAGAGAGAGAGAGAAGCACTGATTGGCTGTTCCACTTATTGATGCATTCATTGGTTGAGTCTTATATGTGCCCTGACCAGAGATCGAACCCGCAACCTTGGCGTATCGGGAGGGTGCTCTAACCAACTGAGCTACCCGGCCAGGGCCTCCCTTAGCATATTTTCAAGGTCCATCCACACTGTAGCATGGATCGTTGCTTCATTCCATTTCAGGGCCAAGTAATATTCCATCATATGGATAGACCCTATTTGGTTTATCCATTCATCAGTTAATGGACATGAAGATTGTTTGCACCCTTTATTTTCTTTTTTCTTTTTTTTTTAGATTTTATTTATTTTCTTTTTAGACCAGAGGGGAAGGGAGGGAGAAAGAGAGGGAGAGAAACATCAGCGTGTGGCTGCGTCTCGCACGCCCCCTACTGGGGTCCTGGCCCACAGCCTAGGCATGTGCCCTGACTAGGGAATCGAACCCATAACCCTTTGGTTCTCAGGCCGACGTTCAGTGCCCTGAGCCACACCAGCCGGGGCTGCACCTTTTCTATGTGGGCCATGCTGTTTACTTATCGTCACGTTGTGATATGTTCTTGTACTGCTGGGGCATGTTTTGGCCCATCACTAAGTGTAAGGACGTGCCCCTTTATTGAAATTCACCTCTAGCTTCTTTCGTCTCCTGACAGCCTGTGAAGCTCCTGTGTTTCAGATGGGGACCCTGTGCGTTGGTGGATGACGCTACGGGTCAGTGGGGGGGCTGGCCTTTGTTTTTATTTCTCTCCGACTCCCATGTACCCGTGGACCAAACAGGTCTTGAACCCTCCTGCGTGCCCGCCATGGGACGGGTGCTGGAGGTCTAAGGTGACCCAGCGGGCATGGTCTCTGGTCTCCTCTCTGTAACCATTCATGCCTTCTCTGCTATGCTGTTTTAAATTTTATTTATTGACTTGAGAGAGAGAGAGATCAATTTGTTGTTCACTTACTCATGCATTCATCGGTTGATTCTTGCATGTGTCCTGACCAGGGAATCAAACCCACAACCCTGGCGTATTAGGGGCAACGCTCCAACCAGCTGAGCTACCCGGCCAGAGCTCTGCCATGCTGTTTTAATTATTACAGTGTCAGCGTCTGATTTGATTTCTGGCAAATTAGATGCTTCCTTGTCACAAATGAGAAAAATGCCTCGTGCTAACTCTCTGCCTACTGTGTCTCGGACACTGTGCTTTGTCCCCTCACCGACTCAGAATAGCTCCTGAACCTGGCCACTGCTCCCCACACTCATTGCTGCCACTCAGGTCGCCCTTGAGCCACTGCTGCCACCTCCTTCCTGCTGCCACCCCTGCTCTACCCCCCTCAACCCTTTGTTTCTTTCCCACACAGCAGCCGGTGGGACCCTGGTAATAACACCTGTCTTCATTCCCTGTGGCCCGCTGTCACAAATAACCAGCAACTCAGTGGTTTCAAATAACACACAGTCACTCCCTTGCAGTTTGGGGGTCAGAACTCTGAAGCCAGTCTCACCGGGCCAGGATCAAGGTCTGCAGGGCTGGTCCCTTCCGGAGGCTCCTCCCCTTTTCCAGATTCCACACCTGCATTCCTTCCTTGGCTGGTGGCCCCCTGCTCCGTCTGCAAAGCCAGCGGCCTCGCATTTTCCTCAGTGGTCACGTTTCCTTCTACTGAGGTCAGGTCTCCCTCTGCCTCCTCTTTTAAGGACCCTTGAGATTATACTTAGGGACCACCTTAGGAACCCTTGAGATTATATTTAGGATTATCTGGAATAATCTCCCTGTCTCGGAATCCTTAATTTAATCACATCTGCAAAGTCCCTTTTGTCATGTGAGGTCACATATCCACAGGTTCCAGCGACTAGGATGTGGACATCTTGGGGGACCTTCTTCAGCGCACCACACACCCAGCTCAAGGCCTGTCCCTCCTCTGCTCAGAAGCCCCCCACAGCCCCTAGTGCCCTCAGGGTCAAGTCCACTGCCCTCGTGCTGCCACGGCCGCCTCAGCCCCTCCCGCCCCGAGTCCACCCCCTTGACCGCTTACGTCAGCATTTTCAGTGCGCACTGGAGGGCGGCACGTTTTTCTCACCTCGGGACCTTTGCCTCTGTACTTCCTTCTGCCTGCGACATTCATTCCCCGAGCTTTGCTCTCAGCTCCGATGTAAGCTCCTCAGAAAGTCCTGCCCTGATCACCCTGCATGAAGGAGACTCTGTGTCCTGTGTCCTTTGCGGTCATGTGTTTGTCCCTTAAACACCTGTTCTCTGTCTCTCGCCTGGGTGCTCTGTGGGGCAGATGCTGTCGCCGCCTGGTTCCTTCTGTGGCCACAGCGCCACAGAGTAGCGGCCCAGCCGGCATCGGCGGCATGAAAGCAGAGGACGGACAGTTTCAGTCTCCTGAGCGCCTGTCCCTCCAGGCTCACCTGGCCCAGGCTGGCTCCATGGCGGCACGGGGCACCTGGATTCCAGCCTCCTGGGTGTGTGTCTGTCACCCCCACCAGACCAGGAGACACTGGAGGGCCATCCTGGGCCCGATGCACCTCCAGGCCCCTGGGAGGCCTCCGGAGACAGGAGTTCAGGCAACGAGTGTGTGTGAACCTTCTCCCTTCCTGCCCGGAAGGCCTACCCTTTCCTGGCTGCTGGGAAAGCCTGCTATGAGGAGCTCACATACTTTCTTAGGGTTGTCGTAACAGGTACCACCGACTGCATGGATTCAACCACAGGCATTTATTGTCACAGGTCTGGAGGCCAGAAGTCTGAAGTCAAGGTGTCACAGGGTTGGTTCCTTCTGAGGGTGGAGAGAAGGACACCTTCTAGTCTCTCTCTCTCTGGCTTATAAATGGCCACCGTCCTCCTGTGTCTTTTCATATCATCTCACCTCTGTGTTTGTCTCTATGTCCAAATTTTCCTTATTTTTTTTTTTTTTAAGGATACTAGTCATACTGGATTTGGGTCCACCCTAATGACCTCATTTTAACTTAATCACTGTAAAAACCTTCTCTCCAAAGAAGGTCATATGCTGAGGTCCCAGGGTTAGGACTTCAACCAATGAACTTCAGGGCCCACAGCTCAGCCCAAACGGGGTGAGTGCTTGTGCCCTGGAGCCCAGCAACCGGTTCCCATCTTCATTCTGTCACTTCCTAGATGGCAACTTAGACAAGTCGCTTCTCCTCTCTGGGCCTCAGTTTTTGCATCCATAACATGGGCTAACCATAGAACCTGTGTTGTAAGATTCTTGTGAAAAGATAATGCATTAATATAGTTAACGTGTTTAGAGCAGGGCCTGGCATATAATAAGTACTCAATACATGTTAGTTGTTATTACTGGTGGTTATTATTTGAAGTATGAGACTTGGTTGTGGCATCACCTCCTCCAGGAAGCCCTCCCTGATTGCCCCAGGTTCCATCAGGCTGCCCTGTGGGCTTCTTCAAAGCACTCTGTGACTTCCTTTAGAGCACGTCTAGCCCAGGATAGGGATTTTGAAAGAAAGAACAAACTATGAGTTGGGTTCCCCCCCTCCTCTTTCCCCTCATGCAGATGTACAGTTGGATCACCTGAGCCTCCTGAAGCAGTTTGAACATCTGGATCCTCAGAATCAGCACACGTTCGAGGCCCGGGACCTGGAGCTGCTGATTCAGACGGTAGCATGAGGAGGAAACTATAGGCAGAGGCCTGAGGGAGCTTTGCAGAGGGAGAAAAGGGAACCGAGGCTGAGACACAGGCTCACACGCCTCTGCCTGGCATCCTCTGATGTCAGCAGCTGAAGAGAGCCTGGTGGTGCCTAAAAACCCTCCCCAGAGCCTCTACAGGAAAACAGAGGTGTAGCAACTCCACTATGGCCTGGTTTCATAGCCCTCCTCGGCCTCATCTTTCCTGTGAGACTTGGGGTGGGGGCTGTCCCTTCCGCGCCCTTGTGGTAGGCAGAATAATGGCCCCTTCCCAAAGATGTCATGCCCTACTCCGTGGAACCTGTGGAAATGCGACCTTATAATGCAAAAGGGATTTTGCAGACATGATCAGGTTGAGGATCTTGAGCTGGGGAGATGATCCCGGACTATCCCAGTGGGCCCCAAATCTCATCACGAGAGTCCTTGAAAGATGGAGGAAGAGCGAGATTTGACTGCAGTACTCGGCTGCAACGGTGCTCGGCTGCAACGGTGCTCGCGTGCTGGCTTTGAATCGGGAAAAGACAAAGAAACAGACTCTCCCCTAGAGTCTCTGGAGGGAGCACAACCCTGCTGACGCCTTCATTTCAGTCCAGTAGAACTAATTTCACACCTTGGGCCCCCACACAGTTTAAGATGGTACATGTGTATTGTTTTACGCCACCAAGTTGATGAGAATTTGTTAGAGCAGCCATCAAGACAAATACAGCCCTCATGTGAGAAATGGGATCCACAGCCCTGTCTCCCAGGGAAGGCCAGTTGTGGAAGGGGGTGCCCAGGACTGCCCCTGCCCCTCCCTACCCGCAGCCTTTCCTGGGGAAGGAATCTATCCCTCAGCCTGGCTAGGGCCCTGCGTTTCTGGCTTACTGGAGCTCCATCTAGTGGCCAGGGAGATAATAGCAGCAGCCCTTTGAGACCAGCCCAGCGGCTTGGCTGTTTTTGCCACTTATTTCCAGAACAGCACAGAAACTGTCCGCTTTTCTCCAGCCCCGCTGTCGTTCTTCGTGGTCCCGATTCCCATCATCTCTCTCTCACAGCTGCTTCCCCACTCACCAGCAGGGTTTCTCAACTCAGCCCTCTTGACATTTGGGGCTGGATAATTCTTCCTTGTGGGGGTTAAAACTAGAAAAGTCGGCGTTCGTGATGCCTGTCAGACTAGAACCAATAAGTAGAGACGAGGATTGAATCTCTTCTTTTTTTTTTTTTTTAAGATTTTATATATTTATTTTTAGAGAGAGGGGACGGGAGGGAGAAAGAGAGAGAGAGAAACATCAATATGTGAGAGAGACATCAATGGGTTGCTTCTCGCACACCCCCAACCGGGAATTTGGCCCCACACCCCCAGCCAGGGACCTGGCCCACAGCCCAGGCAGGTGCCCTGACTGGGAATTGAGCCGGCCATTTTTCGGTTTGTGGGACAGTGCCCAACCCAACGAGGCCCACTGGTCAGGGCGAGGATTGAATCTTTACGGGTTCTTTATTCAGATGCAGGCGACCTGAGAAGACCGAGGGTTATATAACCCTAAAGACTGCTAACATCTGACCTCAGGCTGCCATTTTTATAAGAAGAAAAGGGTAGGTAAGGGGTTTTGGCAAAAAAGGTTAATCGGATTAGAGTTGCAGTCCGGTGGCCATTTTCCTAGTATTTTTTTCTTTTTTAAATCTGCTCATCAGCGATTCTTTATCTGCTTTCCTGGAACACACAAAGGTCAAATTGCTAGTTGACCTCCGAGAGTCAGGAGGTCAAGTTCCTGGAATAACAGCTTACCACATGCCTTAATCACCTAAGCCTGTCAACAATAACTACAGCAAAAACCTCGAACTCTTGAGTCCTCCTGTCGGAAGGGCTGTTTGTGCACGGTCTGAGGTTGAGCAGCATCCCTGGCCTGTGTCCCCGACATGCCGGCGGACCTCTCTTAGTTGCGACAACCAAAAATATCTTCAGACATTGAAAAGTACCCCCTGCAGATCGCAATTGCCCTCCTGTACCATCTATTCCCCACGCGACAGCTGTGTTAGTTCCCTGTTGCTGCCCCGTAACAATCACAAACTTAGTAGCTTAACCCAAATTTATTATTCACTGCAGGTCAGAAGCCAAGAAGGGCCTTACTGGGCGTATTAGTTTCCTGAGGCTGCTGTAACAAGTTGCTACAGACTCAGTGGCTTAAGACAACCGATATGTATCTTCTCACGGCTCTGGAGGCCAGAAGTCCAAAATTGGTATCACTGGGCCAAACCTCAAGGTTTTGGCAGGGCTGTGCTCTCTTCAGAGGCTATCGGGAAAAACCTGCCCGTTGCCTTTTTCAACCTCTGGAGGCTGCCAGCACTCCTTGGCTTGTAGAAACATCACCCCCATCTCCGCCTCCAGCGTCACATGGCGTCCTTGCCCAGTCTCTCTGGGCCTTTTCTGTAGCTTCCTTCTAAGGACGCCGATCATGGGCTTTAGGGCCTGCCCTAACCCAGTAGGACCTCAGCTAATTACGTCTGCAAAGACCCCATTTCCAAATAAGGTCATGTTCTGAGGTTCTGGGTAGACGTGAATTTGGAGGGGGTGGGGGGACACTGTTCAACCCCCTAGAGGGTTGTGATCTTCATTTTACAGAGGCAGAAATTGAGGCACAGAGAGGCTGAGTAACTTGCCCAAGATCACACAGTCAGTGGGATTTGTTCACCCAGCAGAATCTGGATTAAAAGTGTGGGTGTATATCAAATACCCCTTCTGTATTTTCCTTATTTACTTATTCCTCCAAGATCTTGACATTGTGAAGGACTTGAAAGAGGTGGGTTAAAGTTGCGGTGTGTAACCATCCTAATCTCTTCTGAACAAACAAAGAGAGGTGGCCGAGTTATGGGGCAAGAACCCTGGTCAAAGACCAAGTACCGAGAGCAGGACATGAGACCCAGGACAGGGTGGAGGTTGCGCCAGGTTCATAGTCAAAGACCTGGTGGTCAGAGGTTGGATTTGGTGCTGGACATGGAGGTGAGACGAGAGTGATTGTCACCCCTTCCCCAGGCCACCCGGGACCTTGCCCAGTACGATGCAGCCCATCACGAAGAGTTCAAACGCTACGAGATGCTCAAGGAACATGAGAGACGCCGTTACCTGGAGTCACTGGGAGAAGAGCAGCGCAGGGAGGCAGAGAGGAAGCTGGAAGAGCAGCAACGACGACACCGAGAGCACCCCAAAGTCAATGTGCCTGTAAGGACCGCCATTTGTGCCCACCTCCCACTATGTCCAATTTCCCCAAGCGCCACGAGGCAAGAATGTAGCTGAGAAACTACAACTCCCAGCAGACCCTGAGGCAAAAGTCCCTTTTAACAGACCTAGCTACCCGCAGGGACTGCTGGGAGTTGTAGTTTTATTAGTTTTCTTGCCTAAAGGGAATGACTCTGAGGGATGGTGGTATAAAGGGTTCTCGAGCTTTACCCTGTAGGACCCAGACTTCTTGCTCACGAGCCCCTGGCTCTCCCCTCCACAGGGCAGCCAAGCCCAGTTGAAGGAGGTGTGGGAGGAGCTGGATGGATTGGATCCCAACAGGTTTAACCCCAAGACCTTCTTCATCCTGCATGGTAAGGTGGGGAGGGCTTCCCAAGACCCAGGCTGAGTTCCAAGGCTCTGCCCTTTCTGGGGCCTGAATGCTGAGAAGGGGCCCCTCCCTCTCTGTGGAGCTCGGGCAGGCCAAGAGCATCTGAGCCCATCTCCCCTGGTGGCCTGGTTTGCTAGGCTCTTCCTTGGGCGACCTAGGCGTCTTCCAGGGCACAGCTGACTTCTGGGTCCCAGAGCCTGGCCGGCACCCTCTAACTGAGCAAAGCAGCCTTGGCTAGGCCTCCCAGAAGCCCTGGTTCTGGCCGGGAGCTCTGTCACTAGGGTGGGCTGCTCCCTCGCAAAACAGGCCCCCGGGGAGCCCCCTTCACTCATGGCTGCGCACGGCACATTCCATTTCATCCTCTTCCTGTCAGGAGACATAGTTTGGGCTTTCCAGGCCCCCTCAGGTGTGCCCAGGACCCCAGTGCAGAAGCTGTAACCTGTCAATGGAACTTAGCAGGGCCTGGTTCATTCGGTCAGTAGGTGTTAGCTAAGCGGTTTCTGAGGGCCAAGCCTCGTGGAGACCCAGTAGATAGAGCTGTGAACAAAACAAAGCCCCCCTCACCAAGCCAGCGATCCTGCAAACAGATAAATCTGTATTTCAGTGAATCTATGAGACCATAAGTGTAAGATACACTAGAATTTTTACATAACCTGCCAATTACTCTGACGCGCCATTGATGATAACGTCTGTCCTGACTCCCGGGATGATAAACCCCTGGTGGTAGGGGGTACATCTTGGAGTCTGGGAAATAGGTTCTATAGTAAGAGTCTCAGGTAGTGACCTGTACCATGGAAATGAGGACAACAGGATTAAGGGCCTGGTGTGACCATTTTTGGTAGCCTGGTCGGGAAAGATTTGGCTAGACCAGCGTTGTCTAGGACTTTCCACACTAATGAAAATATTCTGCATGTGTTCAGATGTCTTACGTGTAGCAGCCACCAGCCCCACGTGGCTACGAAGCCCTTGAAACATGGCTCTTAACAGTTACGGGACTGAAGCTTTCATTACTTTCGATAAGTTTTTTGACTTGTCATTCTGGTAAAATACGGATACCATAAAATTTCCCATCCTAGCTATCTTGAAGTGGCCAGTTCAGTATGTTAAGCACATTCACACTGTTGTGCGACCACTCTCCAGAGCTCTTTTCATCCTCGTGGAATTGCAACTCTTTACTGATCAGCAACGCCCCTTTCCTCCCCCTCCCCCACCCAGTCCCCGGTAACCTCTAGTCTTACCTTTCTTTCCCTCTATGCATTTGACTTCATAGAAATAGAATCATATAGTACTTGTCCTGTTGTGGCATAATGTCGAGGAAGTGAATTTTTCATTTGACTTTTTAAAAGATTTTATTCATTTATTTCTAGAGAGGGAAAGGGAGGGAGACAGGGAGAGAAACATCAATGTGTGGTTGCCTCTCACGCGCCCCCTACTGGGGACCTGGCCCGCAACCCAGGCATGTGCCCCGACTGGGAATTGAACCAGCGACGCTTTGGTTCACAGGCCGGTACGCCATCCACTGAGCCACACCAGCCAGGGCTGATTGTTATTGATTTAGATTAACCTGCCCCATGTGGTTGGTGACTGCTATATTGGATAGCACAGCTCTGGAGAGGTGTCACTGGAACAGAGACTTCAGTGACACGAGGGGCTACCACTGGCAGATATTTGGGGGAAGAGCATTCTGGGCGGAGGGAACAGTAAGCGCGCCCAGGGAAGGATGGACTTTGTCCATCCAAGGTCATAGCCAGGGAAAGGAATTTGGACTTTATTCTGTCATGGGACACCACAAAAGGGCTTTGAGCAGACTGACACCATCTGCCTTAAGGGGTGACGGACTCCGTCTGGTTACTGTGTCAAGGACAGGCTGTAGGTGTGAGGGCCAACGCCAGGAACCTAGTCAGAAAGCAGATCCTGGTGGCTGGACCACCAGAAGGAAGGAAGAGTGGTCGGTTTCTGGATTCACCTTGCAGGACAAGCTGGTACAACTTGCGTATGGACTGGATGAAAGTTACGAGGGAACGAAAGGTTCAAGGGTGACTCCGAGGTATTTGGCCTGAGACACGGGAAACAGAATCGAAAGAGCAAGAATGTTGGAGCAGATTGGGAGCTGTGTCAGTTCGTGTTTAATTGGGCACGTCTGGTAGAAACATGCGTGCAGATGGAGAGGAGGCGGTTGAATACTTCAGGCACAGAGGCGGCTTGTGACTGGCATCAAAAGCAGAGGGACCAGGCCTTGGCCGTGTTGCTCAGTTGGTTAGAGCGTCACCCCGATACACCAAGGTTGCGGGTTCAATCCTTGGTCAGAGCACGTACAGGAGACAACTGATTAATGCACAAATAAGTGGAACGACAAAGCAGTGTTTCTCTCTCTTTCTCTCTCTCTCTTTTTCTCGCTCTCCTCTCCCCCTCCCTCCCTCTTCCCCGCCCCCACCTGTCCTGTCTCTCTAAAATTAATTTTTTAAAAATACAGTAGACTTTAAAGAAAAAAGCAGCTGAGCGGCTGGAGGAACCCGTCTGAGGAAGTGCCGGCCAACAGCACTCGCTTTGTAATGAAGGAAAATGTTCTATACCACCCAGTGTGTCACCCACCGGCCACAGGACTGTTCATAAGCTGGCATTTTTAATCTTATTTAATAGTACTCAATTTAAATTTGAACAGCCCATGTGGCTAGCGGCTACCATAGTGGACAGATTGGAAGCTTAGACAGAGAAGATGTAGCAAAAGGTGTAGAAGTCAGGGGGGCAGAGGAAGTCAGCAGAGGAGGATGGGGGGCAGGTGGAGAGGCGAGGATGGGTGCGTCGATGCCACGGGCAGAATCAGGTTAGACGTGGGCTAAGAATAAACCGTCGATTTTGCAAGGTCAGGGGTTCTGGCCACCTCAGCAGGATGGGCGTGGGCGCTGACCTGAGAGAGCGGAGGACGTGGAAACAACTGGGCACTGACTGGCCGGGAGCGGCCCCTCCGGCAACCGGAGCCGGCCCTGGCTGGGCTCTGTGGGGGCAGAGGCCCCCAAAACCCCTGGATCCTGTGCCCACGTTACCAAGTGCTGGGGATCGAGTCATCCTGCATGACAGTGGCCCCAAGAATGGTCCCAGCGAAGCCCCACCTTCGTCTACTCCATTCTCGGGACACTGGTTGGTAGGGAATGGACTGTCCTAGCAACAGGCCTGCGGGGCACTGCAGCCGGGAGGCCACCATTCTACTCCCGGAGACTTGTTGCCTGTCCTCTGAAACAGCCCCAGTTCCATCCGCAGCTGGTCCCTCAAGGACCTGACCTCTCCCAACCTCAGTCCCCCGAGACACATCGTTGCCTCCCCTCAGATATCAACAGCGATGGTGTCCTGGACGAGCAGGAGCTGGAGGCCCTCTTCACCAAGGAGGTGAGTGCCTTGGGAGCCGGGATGCAAAGGATGCCCACATCAGCCGCGGGGGCCTTCCTAGGGCCCCACTGGGTGCAGTAAGTTCAGGGAAAGCTATAACTCCCAGCAGCCCCCGGGGCGGGGGGCGGGGCAAAAAGGCTGCCAGGAATGAATGGCAGGGTGCCCCAAGAACTAACGGGGTGCGTGTGTGTGTGTGTAAGGAGGTGGAGTAGCCTGCGGAAGAGGTTGCCATCTCAGGGTGTCCTACCTCCCGCTTGCCTCTGCAGCTGGAGAAGGTGTACGACCCAAAGAACGAGGAAGATGACATGCGGGAGATGGAGGAGGAGCGGCTGCGCATGCGGGAGCACGTGATGAAGAACGTGAGGAGAACCTGGGCCAAGAGGACTGGTGGGAGCGAGGTGGAGGGAGGCCCAGCCCCGGCCCTTACCCTTATCTGGCTCCCCCAGGTGGACACCAACCAGGACCGCCTGGTGACCCTGGAGGAGTTCCTCGCATCCACCCAGAGGAAGGAGTTTGGGGACACAGGGGAGGGCTGGGAGGTGAGGACATGGGGAATTCTCTGGGTCCTGAATATGTCTCTCTTTCCCAGTCCTTAACCCTTCTCTCAGGGGTCCTGGGCACTTCTCTTACTCACTGGGTCTCTGCGCGGCCCCCTACCCACCCTGTCACTGCCTCCCTCTCTCCCTGGGTCTTCATCCCCCGTCCCCAGCTTCCACTCAGACCTCTGCAGTCCACCCCCAGGGCCCAGGCCTCCCCGCCTCCCCTAACGCAGAGACCTCTCCCCCATGCAGGTTGGGGGTGGGTGGGCAGGGGCACAGGCCGGGACTGGAGGCACCTGCTGATGGCCCCTGTCCCCACCCCGGCAGACGGTGGAGATGCATCCTGCCTACACGGAGGAGGAGCTGCGGCGCTTCGAGGAGGAGCTGGCCGCCCGGGAGGCAGAGCTGAACGCCAAGGCCCAGCGCCTCAGCCAGGAGACCGAGGCCCTGGGCCGCTCCCAGGGCCGCCTGGAGGCCCAGAAGAGAGAGCTGCAGCAGGTGACCGGCCGGGGCAGCCTGCCAGTCCCTGGTGGCCCCCGTCCTCGTGTGTCCAGAGGCCGCGAAGGCCTGTGGTCGCTGTCAGTCACGGATAGGTCCTCCTGCGGTGGCCGCTACCTTGAGTGAGGGCACGAGGGCGGATGTGTCCGTCCCACCGCCTCGCGGCTGCCCTGTTCAACAAGGGCAGGGGACTGTAAGAGGGAGAAGGTGGAGAGTGGAGGAGAAGGGTAGATTCCAGCAGGAGTTCATTGAGGGCTTCCCTGTCCCAAGGTGCAACCCAAGCCATGACAAGGGAGGGAGAGCCGGATCTTTGTTATTAAGGCCAACTGTCCATGAGGGAGAAGGGCCGAGACCCACAGAGAAGGCACTGAGAGCATTTAGCAGGACGTGGGGACTCTCCTCCCCGCTGTGCAACCCTCCCCTGCCCCCTGCAGGCCGTTCTGCAAATGGAGCAGAGGAAACAGCAGCAGCAGCAGGGGCCCGACGCCCCAGCCGCCGGCCCCGAGGGACAGCTCCAGTTCCAGCCACACAACTCAGGTGCGGCCCTGGGCCCCAGGAGGAGGGAAGGCCTGGGGCCCCTCCGACCCGGGTCGGGGGGAGGAGGGGTCGGGGCGTCCAGCGCTACCATTTCTCCCCTCCTTTTCCAGATGATGCTCCTGTCCCAGCTCCAGCCGGTGACCAGAAGGATGCAGCTGCTTCAGAGAAGAAGCTTCCTGAACAGTCCCCCAAGCTGCCCCAGCCAGAACCCCAGCCCCTGTGATCCCCCAGGACCGTGGCACTCTGGGTTCCTGCCGACGCAGACGAGGGGAGGATGGTGAAGTGTCACAATCAGCCTCCTCAGAGGACACGTGGGACAGAGTGGCACTTCCCACATCGCTATCCAGAGCCCCCTGTCTGCTGCCTCAGCTCCCACAGCCTCCCAGTCTGTGGTCCCTGCTCTCCGTCCCCCTCCAGGGACCTGCCTGCCCCCATCCAGTTGGCACTCACAGGGTCAGCCGGCTTAGGGAAGCCACCTCCCTCCTGAGGGGGTCTGCTTCGCCCCTGTCTCCTTAAATGGACTGGCCTCGCTGCCCCAGTTTGGGGCCCCTTCGGCATCCTTCATCCCACAGCTGCTGGAATCCTGCCTGCCGCTCTGGGCCTCACTTCTGTTGGTTTATGAGGCTTGGATGGTCCCTCGGGACCTTTCTCGACCTTTGGTGGGACCAGCGGTGCCTCGGAGGCAGCGTCGACCCTGTGGCTGGGTCAAGGGGCAGCAGAGCCCTCGGCAGAGCCCATCCACGTTGACGCCAGGAGCCCCTTCTCTCCCTGACCCCTGGCTTTCAGCACCTTCAGCCTCTGGCTCCCGCCTGATGGCTCGGCCCCTCACTCCTTCCCCACACAGCCACAGACGGTCCCAGCTGACCTGCCCCAGGGTCAGGTACCGGCCCCTCAGCCTCAGTGGGAGGCCCGTGCCCGCCTTCCTGGCCTTATCGCACACTGTCGTGTACCCTGCTGTGTACTCCGGTTCCATCCAAATACGCTGTCTGGAACAAATCCGTGCCTCCGTTTCTCTGTATATACTGTTCTTCTGGAACCCCGTCCTCACTTCACCGGCCAAAGTCTTTCTCATTCTTTGAGATTCAATTCAGGCATTTCTGAGAGGCTGCATCCTGGCGTCCTTCTGTTTTCCCCTAATGAGTCTGCTGCCTACACAAACACACATCTTCAGCAGGATCCTTTTGGCCACAAGGAGAGAAAACGCAAGCCTAGGCTTGAACGATAAAAGTATTGCCGCCCCAAACAAGAAGTCCCGAGGTAGAGTAGCTCCAAGGCCCTCAGGGAGCCAGGTTCCCCCATCTGTCTCTGTCATGGTAGATGGGTGTGTGGAGTGGGGGGTGGGGGCAGGGAGGGGGACAAAGCACTCCTCTTGTCGCAAAGTGGCTGCAGCTGCTCCAGATGTCACACCTGTCTTCCCCGACAGATGATGAAGGAAATTGACAGAGGCTACATATTAGAGCCACCCCACCTCATCCCCCTAGAGCTGGTGTACCAGCACAGCACTGGGCATGGGGTAGGTCTAGTTTGGCATGTATAGAGAGGAAAAATGTGTAAAGGAGGCCTGGCTAGGTAGCTCAGTTGCTTAGGACATTGTCCTAATAAAGCCAAGGCTGCAGGTTCTATCCCAGGTCAGGGCACATGCAAGAATCAATGAATGCATAAACAAGTGAAAGAACAAATTGATGTTTCTAACTCCCTCTTTTTTTCAAGATTTTATTTATTTTTAGAGAGGGGGAGGGAGGGAGAGAAACACCAGTGTGTGGTTCCCTCTGCCACGTCCCCCACTGGGGACCCAGCCCACAACCCAGGCATGTGCCCTGACTGGGAATCGAACTGACGACCCTTTGGTTTGGTGGCTGGCACTCAGTTCACTGAGCCACACCAGCCAGGGCTCCCTTCCTCCTTTAAAAATAAAAAAAATCACGCCCTCGCTGACGTGGCTCAGTGGATTGAGCACCGACCTATGAACCAAAGGGTCACAGTTTGATTCCCAGTCAGGGCACATGCCTGGGTTGCGGGCTGGGTTCCCAGCTAGGGGCTCGCAAGAGGCAAGCACACGTTGATGTTTCTCCCTCTTTTTCTCCCTCCCTTTCTCGAAAAATAAATTCATAAAACCTTTTTTAAAATTTAAAAAAATCATCTGGGAGGCCACATTGACACATATTCCCAGATCCTGGAATATCCAAGAGAGGGCCTTGGGAAGTGACATGTGCCACACCCTGTCCCCTCCAGCCCCACGGAACCTCAGTGACGGGCATCAAGTGCTCGCAGCCTTCCAGCTTTAAAGGGTTAGCTGATACACGTGAATGTGGCTCCTGGTCAGAAATTTGAGATCAGATTTTTAGGAACCTGCCCCTGTCTCCCAGATCTAACGAGACCGGTTCCAAGACCCCAGGATGCTTTCCACAATTTTCGATTCTTTGGCCCCTTGGTGACTCTTGTCTCCCCCAATAGGCACCAAGTTCCGAAAGGAACAAGGAGGAGGCCCTTGGTGTCTCAGGTTTACTGCCTTCTACGGTGGGGGTGTCCTGCACCCCTGGGCAAGCACTGAGGCCCCTCTGCCCCAGAGTGACCCCCACCCAACCCCCCCGCCCTCCGTCAACAGAATCATATTGACCCTTTATGTTTAATCTGAAAACGATTTCCTCTTGGTCTGTGTGTGCAAAAGGTTTAAAATGATCCCTCTCTCTTTGGGGTGTCTTGTCCCATAGAGGTTGCAGCTCACGAGCCGCGGACGAGGCTTGGAGCTAATGGACGGAGGACCGGGAATCCCGGGGGAGACACAGAACCAAGGAGCCAGGATTCGGAGCCTTGTGCTTTCCTGGAATTCTAACTCTGCTGTTCCGGGTCTCCAGCCTATGTATTTACCATGTGTTTCTTTTTTTCTTTTGTAATTTAAAAAAAGATGTTATTTATTTATTCTTAGAGAGAGGGGGAAAAGGAAGGAGAAAGAGAAGGAGAGAGAGAAGCATCCATCGGTTGCCTCTCGCACGCGCCCCGACTGGGGACCAAATCCACAACCAAGGCGTGTGCCCCGACCGGGAATCGAACCGGCGAGATTTTGCTTTTCGGGAGGACACCTACCCACTGAGCCACACCCATCAGGGCTGTCAGGGCTACCATGGGTTTCTGATGTGTTGACATCTGGGGCCTCGCAGACACAGGACAGACTGCCTCTCCTGGGGATAACCGGTTGCTTGCCATCGTAAACTACTCAGCCGTTAGTGGGTGTACCTTTCCTATGCAGACAAAGCGGTGTAGATCTCACACCCCAACTGAAGCCAGAAAAGCTGGCGTTTGTGCTGCCTGTCACCGACCAGGCCCGATAAGCAGAGACGGGGATTGAATCTCTATGGGTGCTTCATTCAGACAGCCGGCGATCTGAGAAGACGGCGGGTTTGCACCCTAACAGACCATCTTATATTATTTCCTTTCAGTCAGCCCGTCTTATAAGGGGGGAAATGTGTAGGGAAGGGATTTAGGACTCAGGAAAGAGGTTAATCAGATAAAAGCTGCAGTCCAGCAATTTCCATAACATCCTTGCATCCGCTGACCGGTCATTTTGTTTATCCGTATCTCGTGTCCTGTGTCCTGGACGGCAGGCTGTCTCTCCCTGGAACACAATGGCTCGGATACCACCTTGATTGCTTACGGTCCCTTCTGGAGCACAAAGGTCAGTCGCTTGAGGTCTCCTGGAGTCAGGGGGCGCCGTACCCGCACTTCCCGAAACAATCACTTTTCACGTGCATTAACTACCAGGCTTATTACCTCTTACCTTAAACTAAAGTTTTCCACCCCTTGAGTCCTCCAACACAACCACCTACTCTATTGGGTCCCTACAGTCCTGGGCCAATATTGACCTGTCCATACCATCCCAAGCCACGTACCAGACAGCTGAGGACAGTCTCCACCTCCGAGGACCTGCCGAAATGATTAAAACTGGCCAGGCCTAAGTTCACTTGCCTGTTCCTTCCCACAGGAACCACAGGAAAGCTCTGCCCCACGTTCCCCTCATGCCTGACCAACCCTGGCGCTTCCCCATGTCACCCTGTGTAGCATGCCTGCCCCTGCTCTTGGGACCTGTGAGTGACAAAGTATCTTTCCTAAATTTTTTTTTTTTATCCTCACCTGAGGACATTTTTTTCCATTGCTTTTTTTTTTAGAGAGAGAGGAAGGGAAGGAGAGAGAGAGAGAGACAGAAACACCAATGTGAAAGATAAACATCGATGGGTTGCTTCCCATATACTCCCCAACCAGGGATTGAACCCGCAACCTACGTATGTGCCCTGACAGGGAGTCGAACCCACGATCTTTTGGTGTAGGAGACAATGCTCTGACCAGCTGAGCCACCCAGCTAGGGCACAAATGACCTTTTCGATGGCAATTGTCTCCTGACCTGTTGGCCTCAGGATACCTGAATAACAGTAAAGCCTCCACTTTTTAAACATTCTCTCTGTGGGTCTCTGGTAGACAGAATAGTGGCTTCTCAAACATATCCGTATCCCGATCCCTGGAACCTATAAACGTGGGACCTTCTGCAGCAAAAAGGACTTTGCATATGTGATTAAATTAAGGATCTTGAGGTGGGGAGATGACACTGGGTTATCCAGACGGGCCAGTGTAATCTCAAGGATGTGTATAAGAGCGAGGCAAGGGAGTGACAGAGGAGGACATGTGACCACAGAAGGTCAAAGGGTTTCAAGACCATGAGGCGAGACGTGTGGGTGGCGTCCAGAAACTGAAAAAGTCAAGGAAATGAATTCTTCCCTCACGACTTCCAGAAGGAACACAGCCTTCCTGACGACACTTGGATTTTCACCCACGGAGACCCATTTTGAACTTCCAATGTCCCAAAATGTCAAAGAAGATGCCTGTGTTGTTTTAAGCCATGAAATGTGTGGTCATTATTTTATAGCAGCTGCAGGAAAGTAACACGGCTTTTCTCCTGGTCTCTCTGGGTCTCTGTCCCTCCCACCTCCCTCCTCCGAGTCTGGGTTCATTCTGTTCCCTGAAACACTCTAAACTCCCTCCCATGTGTCTTCTCTCTTTTTTCACAGTCAGAGCTCTAGGTGGTGAGTGTTAAAACGTTGCTAACACTCCTATAACACTACTGCTACTGATAGTGGTAATTTCTTACAGCAGCAACGTGGAACTAATACACACTAATACATAGTAGCTCACAGTTCTATAGTGCTTAGAATGTGGCAGAGGCCATCCTGAGCACGTTACATATCATAGAAAAACAATTAGTTTCATCCTGGCAAACCCCCTGGGCGGTAATTACCATCACTGGCCCCATTATACAGGTGAGGCAAGTAAGAGAAGCCAAGTGATTTGCCGAAAGTCCCACAGCCAGGAAGTGGCACCCCGGAACACTGGATTCAAAACCCCGGGTGTGCAGCTCAATCTACGCTATTTTTTGGCACTGAAACTGTGCTCCAAAATCCTGGAGAACAAATGAGTTAATGGCTAACTGCTGTGTTATCTTTCTGGCATGCTCTCCCCACTCCCCTGGCACGGCTGACAGTTACTGCGTGATCTTTAATTTCACAGGTATTTTTCTAACACTTGAATATGACCCTGCTCTGTTACTGCCTTTTCCGCCTCCTTCGCAGCCCCTTGCTTGCAGGGTCAGCTCTTTGACCTTTCACAAATGGCCCAGTTGACCTCCCTAGGTTCATCTCTCACACGCTCCCCCTCCCATCCTGAGCTCCCAGCTCTCATTTCTGACTAGACCTCATTTTTTCAGGCATGGGTTGTTTCCTCTGTCTGGAAGGCCATCTCTCCTTCTAGACCTGGAAAACCTCCATCATGATCTTCCAAGCCCTGGCTGGCATGGCTCAGTGGACTGAGTGCCAGCCTGCAATCCAAAAGGCCACCGGGTCGATTCCCCGTCAGGAGACGTGCCTGGGTTGCGGGCCAGATCCCCAGTTGGGCATGTGTGAGAGGAAATTGATCGCTGTTATCTCTCGCATGTCAGTGTTCCTCCCCCTCTCTTTCTCCGTCCCTTCCTGTCTCTCTAAAAATAAATAGATAAAAATATTTTTTAAAAAAATCTTTCAAGATGCAATATGATCGTCTCTCACTCTGCCCAGCCTTCCCGGTCCCTAGGCTCAGCTGGAGGTGTCCCGCCCTGGCCCCTGCACTGCCTAGCATTTCTACCACCTGGCACACATCACCCAGGATCGCAACAGCGCAGAGCTGCATATTCCTTTCCCCTTGCAGCTCCAACAAAGTACCACACACCTAACGGGAGTCAGAAATATGAAATGGGCCTTGTTTGATTAAAATCAAGGGGTGTGGGGTGCTGTATTGCCTCCGAAGGTTCTAGGGGATCACCTGTTTCCTTGCTTTTCCAGGCCAAAAAGGCTGCCTGCATCTGTTGGCTCATGACCCCCGCCCCCAGCTTCTAATTCATAGCACAGCCTCTCCCAATCTCTCTCTCACTCTCTTCTGCGTTCACATCTCATTCTCTGACTCTGACCCTCCTGTCTCCCTTTTTATAAGGACTTTTTTGATTGCACTGAGCCCAGTAGATAATCAAAGGTCACCTCCTCATTTCAAAATCCTTAACTGATTAACAACTACAAAGTCCCCTTTACCACGTAAGGTGCCATATTCACAGGGTCTGGTGATTCGGACACAGATGCCTTTGGGAGGGGGCATTCGTACGCCTGCCACATATGGTGTCTGTTTCCGCCCCCCTCCCCCCGAGAGGGGACAGGGTGAGGTTGCTCTGTGTACCCCATCAATAATGGGCACCATGACAAGAAACTGCCCAAATTAGATCTTTGCCCCTGGTGCTCCGCTAAAAAACCCTTTGGTGTTCCCGCCAAGCCTCTCGGGCTTGTCCTCTGCCTGCTTCCCCAGCCTCGTCTTCTATCTCACTTACTCACTGTCTCTCTTCTTCAGCCACGTTGGTCTTCTTTTCCTCCCTTAGAGCATACCCAGGTCTTTCCCACCTCTGAGCCCTTGCTCATGCTGTCCCCATGTCTCTGCTGCCCACACCACCAAGCCTGCTGGACCAATAGCTGCATGAAGACACAGGAAACGCCTGTCTCTATCCCACTGTGACCCCAGGACCTGGCACAGGTTAGTTGCTCAATAAATATTTGTGTTCCAAGGGGCAGACTGTCTATTGAATGACCCTGGAGGCTCGCTCTGGAATCCCTGGCTGGGAGCTGGCTGGCACGGGACCTACACCTTTCACCGTGATTCCAGTTACCTCCAAGGTCTGCAGATGGTATTGCAGACAGGTCTTGGGATATGCTGGCCGCCAAACCCACAGAAGTTGGTGCCCGAGCTCGGACTGGCTTTGCCACACTTTCAACATCATTGTTTTGCTTGCCTCGAAAAGAGAGCAAGAGCCCTTGGCTGGCTCAGTGGACTGAGCGCGGGCCTGTGAATCAAAGGGCCGCCAGTTTGATTCCCAGTCAGGGCAAATGCCTGGGTGACGGGCCAGGTCCCCAGTAGGGGGTGCGCGACTGGCAACCACACGTTGACGTTTCTCTTCCTCCCTTCCCCTCTCCCTAAAAATAAATACATAACATCTTTAAAAAGAAAAAAAGAAAAGAAAAGAGAGCAAGAGAGTTAGGAAGCAGTATTTCTTGGACTAAAGCCCCACAGAGCAGCAAACTGAGCCCGCACCGAGTAGCCCTTGCCAGAAGGCATCGAAAAGATATTCTCTGGCTTTCGCCTCTAAATTTCACCTCACTCTCTGTGCCCTCTGTTAACTCCCTGCCTGTTGCCCTGGGCCCAGAAACTCTACCTTGTGCTTAATCCTGTGGTCTGCCTCCCAGGAACAGAAGACGCCTCCTGACCCGCTGAGCAAAGGGTTCCCAACCCAGGTCACGATTTTCCTTTCTCAATGATGGACTAAATCAAACACAGCGGACACAGCTCAGTGCCGCGACTGGGGACCACGCTAGTTGGGTCTCAATCCCAGCCCTCCCACTTGATTTATGTGTGACTTTGGGCGAGATTCTAGGAGCAGTCCGTGCCTTGGCTTCCTCCTCTGTAAGATGAGACTAATAATGTGACAGAGGGTGGCTGTGAGGGTTAAATGAGTTCATGCTGAGGAAACTTTTAGAGCAGAGGCAGGCATAGGCGACTGGGTAGAAGAGCTTTGCGGGATCAATTCGCAGGCATATAAGCAGACAGAGAAACGCAGAGATGGCAAACACTCTTGCACACATCGCCCGGGTTCTCCAAGCCTTAACATAGTGCCATAATTGCTTCCGATTGCTTTGTTTTGCTTTTTCTGTTTCGAGTTTTTGTTTGTGTGTTTGTTTATTTGTTTATTTCTCTATTATCGATTGCTTTTCTTAAGATATAAAATGTAACTGAGCCCCAGCTGGTATAGCTCAGGGGTTGGAGCGTCGGACTGCAAACCAAAGGGTCGCTGGTTCGATTCCCCAGTCGGGGCACATGCCTGGGCTGCGGACCAGGTCCCCAGTAGGCAACCACACTTTGATGTTTCTCTCCCTCCCTTCCCCCCACCCCCGCCATCTAAAAATGAAATTAATAAAATATATTTTTTTAAAGCTGTAACTCTGGCTGGTATGGCTCAGTGGATTGAATGCTGACCTGCGAATTGAAAAGTCACGGGTTCACTTCAGTCAGGGCACGTGCCTGGGTGGCAGCCCAGGTCCCTAGTTAGGGGTGTGTGAGAGGCAACCAATCAGTGTTTCTCTCTCACATTGATGTTTCTCTCCCTCTCTTTTTCTCTCCCTTCCCTTCTCTCTAAGAATAAATAAATAAATAATTTTTTAAAAAGATATAAAATGTCACTCATAAAATGGAAGCCCCTATACCCTTCCCCCATCTACCCTCCTTCTGACTTCAGGGGGAACCACTGTGCTGAACTTGGAAGTTTTTCGCTTTCATAAATATCTCCAGTTCTTTATTAAACAGGAACGCACCTATAAACAATACAGAATACTCTTTTACGTGTTTCTAAAGTTCATACGAAAGGACAATACCCCAGTGATGTCACGTGCTTTTTCCCCACCAAGACTGGAGGCTCCATGTGAACACACTGTGGAGTTAACTCACCCATTTTCCTTGCTACATGGTACCCTGCCACAGTTTATTTGCCACTGTTTTATTACAGGTGGCTGTTCCGTTTTGAGCTGTGACACCCAACGCTGCAAAAAATGTCCTTACACACACAGCTTCTTGGGCACAGCTTTGAGGGTTTGTCGGGAACACAGACCTTCTACTTGGGATAGAAACCGCCGGACCATGTGGGATCGCAAAATGATTCCCCTGGGTCCTTGAACTCACTGCCAACAATGTTAAATGGGAAGATTTTAGTCGAAATCGTTTAAGAAGTTGCAAAACAC
The DNA here is from genome assembly GCA_004026545.1 of Mormoops blainvillei. Classification (NCBI taxonomy): domain Eukaryota; kingdom Metazoa; phylum Chordata; class Mammalia; order Chiroptera; family Mormoopidae; genus Mormoops; species Mormoops blainvillei. Next base: position 29,271 of record PVJD01010605.1, read on the forward strand.
AGAACAGAGAATTCCTTTGTACCAGGCACCCAGTTCCCCCGGTGGTGTCTTAGGTAACTATAGATTCTTGCCCCAAACCAGGAATTAATATTGCAACATTATTCACTCAGCTGTAGGCCTGATTCGGATTTCATCAGCACTTCTAAGTTCTGAGGAATGTTAAACAAATGTGAAGGTTTGAGTGCCCATCATCACAGCCAGGACACAGAACTGTTCCATCCCACAAAGACACCCCCTCGTGTTACCCCTAAATGGTAGCACCCTCCCCAAACCCTACCCAGTGGAGGCTGGTCTGTTCTCCATCACTATAACTTTGTCACTTCGAGAATGTTCTATAAATGGAATTATGTACTATGGGGTCCTTTGAAATTGGTTTTTTTCACTCTACGTAATGCTCTTGAAAGTCACTGAAGTTGTTGCTTGTGTCACTTGTTCATTCCTTCTTATTTCTGCGTGGTACTTCATTGTATCTATATGCTGGTTTGTTTTTCCAATGGCTGATTAAAAGACATCTGGGTTGTTTCAGATTTGAGTTATTACAGATAAAGCTGCTATGAACATTTGTGTGCAGGTTTTTGTGTAAAGAATAAATATCCAGAACATTCCTTTTTAAAAATCCTTTTTTTCCCCACAGTAGCGATATTGTGGACTCAGTGCAATCCATTAATTTTTAAAAATCATCACCCAAAGATGTTTTCACTGATCTTAGAGAGAGGGAGGGAGAGACAGAGACAGAGAGAAACATCAATGTGAGAGAAAAACATCAATTGGTTGACCCTCCCCAACCCATACACACCCCAATGGGGGTGGAACCCACAACCTAGGTTATGTGCCCTGACCTGGAATCGAACCCACAACTCCTTGGTGTAGAGGACGATGCTTCAACCAACTAAGACATCCAGCCAGGGCTCCATTAATATGTTACTCAGCAGTTTGCGTGAACCTGGAACCTATGAATCCCTGTGGGAAACTTAGGTCCTAATTAAATGTCCACAAGGGAATGGAAATGGACTACATTTGCTACGACGGAAGTTGGCCCGCTCTTCACCAATTGACTGGAGGACAATCCATTTGTTATATTTTAACTACTAGACCCCAAAGCTCAGTTAATAAGTTCCACCTTAGCTCCCTGTAGGTAGATGCTGATGTGATCGCTGTTTTTCCCAAACAGGAAAGTGAGACTCAGAAAGGCAAACTCGCGCAGGGCAATACAGCCAATGTGTGGCGAGGCGGGCTGTGGACTATCCCCAGCCTGGCTCCGGGGTTCTCCCGAAGCACCATAGCCTGGTTTCGGAAACAATGGTCTTTGGGGTCAGCCAATTTGCAGGTCTTCCTATCTTAGCTGGGAGACCGCGGGAAAAAAAAAAAATGACGAAGACATTCCGGGTCTGTTTCTCTCTCTGTAAATGGTTGGGCGGGAGAGGTAGCAGAAGCTAGTACGAGGGTCCATGATGAGAAATTGAGGATGAGGAAAGTGAAGCGTGAAGCCGGGGGGCCTGGGCCACAGCATGTGTTCTATACCTGTTAGTGATTATTACTATCTCTGCTGTTACCATCCGCTCTTGCTGGACAAACTCCTAAGAGTTCGCCACGTTCTCAGCAAACGAGCGGGGGGTGGGGCGGGGCAGGAGGAAACGCAACGGGCCCCAAGGCTCCAAACGAACAAGAAAGCCCTCCCGTCTTCTGTCGGGGGGGTTAGAAGTCCAGAGGCGGTGATGGGGTGCTTCAGGCCCACTCATAAGGCGGAGCCAGCGGCCCGCTCTTCCAATGGGGACGCTAGAATTAAGCAGCTGGGGGGTGGAGAAAGGGGCCGCGCCCCCGGGGGGCAAGGAGTCTGGGCTTTGATAAGCTTCAGCCGAGAACGAGCAGCAGGATTTGGGGGACTCCAGATTTCAGCGATGGCGGTGCGCTGGGGTATCGTGTCGGCCGGCCTTATCGCCAACGACTTCGTGACCGTACTGCGGGCGCTGCCTCGCTCCGAGCACCAGGTCCGCGCTCCCGCCGCCGTCCTGGGGAAGGGCTGGCGGGGGGCCTGGACTCCTGGGTCTGAGGGTGGAGGGAGTTAGGGTTCTGGACTTCCGAGCCTCCAAAGCAGCGCAACAGCTTCCAGTTCCCTCCTCACCCCTTGCTCCGCTTCTGTCTTGTAACCGCGAGTTCCGTGAGGTTTGGTTGTGGGATTCCTGATCCGTGAAGGGAGGAACTTTAGCAGGGGAGTTCACAATCGCTTGCCCAGATCGCTCTTTCCCAGAACACAAGTGTCCACCCTCCCGTCACCTCATCCCCTAGGACCAAATTCCTCCTCCTCCACCTTGGATTGTAGTTTCTGCTTACCCTGAGACCTTCCTCGTCACCTTCTCCCGTCCACAAGTCTTTCACGCATGTCTCAGGTGGTGGCAGTAGCGGCCCGCGACCTGAGCCGGGCGAAGGAGTTTGCACAGAAACACGACATCCCCAAGGCCTATGGGTCGTATGAGGAGCTGGCAAAGGACCCGAATGTGGGTGAGTGACGAGGGCCGCAGGGGCCACCGACATACTGCCTCCAGGTGTCCCATAGGAGGGACAAGTCTCCACGGGATAGGTCAGTCCCTTTGGGCTTCTAGCTCCGGCTAGAAGAGCTGTAGGGTAGAGACAGGGAAAGGGAGAGAGAAAGAGAGGGAGAGAGATATCAGTTGGCTGCCTCTGGCACACCCCCAACTGGAGACCTGGCCCGCAACCCAGGCATGTGCCCTGAGTGGGAATTGAACCCAGGACCGTTTGGTTCACAGGCCAGCACTCAACCCACGGAGCCACAGCAGCCAGGGTATTGCTTCAGGCTTTAACTATGCCCTGTGGCTGTGGCTTTGGGTTCCCGAGTGACCTGGTTGGAGAGGCAGGACAGCGTAGTTGCACCTTGAACCTGGCTCTGGAGTTGGGCTGCCTGAATTGACGTTTTTCTTGTCTGCTTGCCCTTCTCGGTTTTCCTATTTTTTCCCTTATTTATCTCACTGTATTTTTTTCCATGACTTTTTCTCCTCCCTATACCCTCTTTCGCCTCCACCCACAGTTTCCATATATAATCCTCACCCCAAGACATACTTAGTCACCTTACCGAGAGAGGAAGGGAGGGAGAGAGGAAGAGAAACATCTGTGTAAGAGAGAAACATCTACCGGTTGCCTCTTGCATGCCATCCAACCCCAACTGGGGACGGACCCGCAACCCAGGCACGTTGCCCTGACCAGGAATCAAACCCAAGACCCTTCTGTATATGGAACGACGTTCCGAGCAACCGAGCCAGACTGGCCAGGGCTCCTTTTTTATATTTTCCTTTAAGATTTTATTTATTTATTTTTAGAGAGAAGGGAAGGGAGGAAGAAAGAGTGGGAGAGGAACATCGATGTTCAAGTTAAACATTGATCGGCCGCCTCTGGCACGCCCCAGACGGGGGAGCTGATCCACCCCCCAGGCATGTGCCTTGACTAGGATTCAAACCGGTGACCTTTGGGCTTGTGGAATGACCACCTAACCCCTGAGCCACACCAGTCAGGCCCAGGGCTCCTTATTTTTAAAGCAGGCAAAATAACAGTATCTCCCTCTTGGTGTTGTGAGGATTAAATGATGGAGTGTAATTTCAGGGGGCTAGAAATGATCTCAGAAGTGAATGATGGTAGCGAGTGGTTAGCTCCTTCCTCATGGAAGGCTAGGGTTTGACCTGAGCTTTAGGACTTGGCCCCAGGTTGGGAGGGCCCCGGGTCCTCCGATGCTGGAGGTGGGGCTTGGAGGGCTGGTGAGAGCCGGGCTTCTGATCTCTTGACTTCCTTCCTCCCACCCTAGAGGTGGCCTACATTGGCAACCAAAACCCCCAGCACAAGGCCACGGTGTTGTTATGCCTGGAAGCCGGCAAGGCCGTCCTGTGTGAGAAGCCCATGGGCGTGACCGCCAGGGAAGTGCGCGAAATGGTTGCCGAGGCCCGATCCCGACGTCTCTTCCTTATGGAGGTAAGGGTGGAGGGGCCCTTTCACAACCAGCATAGCACTTCTTGCCATTACTAGCCATGGTTGCCTCTGGATGTTTTTGTTCTTGTTTTTAAAGATTTATTTTATTTTTAGACAGAGGGGAAGGGAGGGAGAAAGAGAGGGAGAGAAACATCAGTGTGTGGTTGCCTCTCACGCGCCCCCTACTGGGGACCTGGCCCATAACCTCAGCATGTGCCCTGACCGGGAAATCAAACCGGCGACTCTTCGGCTCTCAGGGCAACGCTCAATCCACTGAGCTACACCAGCCAGGTGCCTGTGGCCGTTTTTGGAGGGATCCAAGGGAAGGGCTTGCCAAGAGTTAAGATGCCCACAAAATGAACTGGGGGTAGGTGTGTTTGCCGGGAGGTTGTTGAGCGGTGCCACGGGATCTTCCTGCCACCTCATTCCTCGTGGGAGAGATTGCTGGCCCTTAGCATACATGGCTGCCTCAAGGGTCCTTTGTCAGAGTCTCAGAAAAAGATACCAGCGGTGAAAGTGGCGATGGGCCCAGTCTGGGTGAATTTCTGGCAATAGAGGTCAAAAGGACCAAGGAACACCCTACTGACCCTCAAAGTCAAGCGTCCTTTGTTTTTGCCCTTATCAGACGGGGATATCTCTAGGGGCCTTGGATATCTTGCCAATTGCCAGCAAGAAAATAAATAAAAATCTCACAAAAAAAAAAAAAAAGTCTGCCAAAGGGCAATGAATGGCGCCAGGAATTAAGGTGGCCAGCACGGAGCCCCAGCTACTGTTTTCCTCCTAAGGAGTGCCATGGCCTTCGTACCTGGCTGTAGGTTCGGACAGCGATAGCACTAACTGCCTAAAGCTCGCCTGTGTCCCGTCGAGCCACCGTATGCCTGATACTGCTGAGCCTCCCAGCCCATAAAGTTCCTTCCGCATGCCCGAGAAGTAGATCATCAAGGCTTACTATGGTTACTCAGTACCTTCTGGTCCTCGCTGTGCCTGTCAGTGCCGACATTCTGTGACTTCACTGCTTCCTCGTTTTTTTATTGGCACTTAGTGCGTGCCGCATCCATTCCTAGGAACTGGGAGCTCATAATGTAGAAGACACAGGCTCAGTGTTCAAGGAGTTCGTGGACATGGGCGATCCCGAGGCTTGGGTGCACGAACTTTTGAGGATGTGCTGAGCAGGAGACAGAGCACAGAGGCCACAGCCCAGTCTGGGGGACCAGCCAGGAGGCTTCCCGCTGGTAGGGACTGACCTGAGCCTTAAAAGAAAAGTGAATTGCACAGGTAAATAGGCCAGAGCGCGGAAGCAGAATTAAGACTTAAAATAAGAATGGGCAGATTTCATGTGCTGACTCTGAACTTGATCTTGGATAGGTCAAGATTTCTGGCTTTAGAATAAGAGGGCTCTAGGCTCCAGTTCCTAGAGCTCCATGACCTTGGGCAAGTCATTGAACTCAGCTGAACTTCAGTTTCTCATGTATGAAATGGACATAATGATAGTTACCTGGCAGGGGTGCTGGGAGGATCCGTTATGCAAAACCCGTACGTGGTGTCTTGTGCACAATACATACCCAACAAATGGGAGCTGATATTGGGCTGTGGGGAGTGATAGAAGGGGGTCAACTCTAGGAACAGCAGAGATCCCTCTGGGGCCATGTGGGGATGGACTGGAGGGGAGAGGCTGAGAGTAATAGTTTGCTAGGGCTGCCATAATAAATACCACCACAGACGGAGGCCTTAAACAGCGGAGATTTTTCTCACACTTCTAGAGGCTGGAAGTTTGAGATCAAGGTGTCAGCCGGGTTGGTTTCTCCCGAGCCCTCTCTCCTTGGCTTGTAAACTGCTCCTGTGTATATGTGTGTCCTCATCTCTCTCTGTCTCTCTCTTTTTTTTAGAGAGAGAGAAGGGAAGGGAGGGAGAAAGACACAAAGAGAAACATTGATGTGTTGATCTGTTGCCTCTCACACACCCCTAACTGGGGACCTTGGCTTGCAACCCAGGCACATGCCCTGACTGGGAATCGAACCAGCGACCTCGTGGTTCACAGTCTGGCGTGAAGTCCACTGAGCCACAGCAGCCAGGGCTCCTCATTTCTTCTTATAAGGACACTAGCTCTCTTGGATTAGGTCCTATCCTAATGACCTCATTTTAACATCATTAACTGTTCATATTACCTCTGTAAAAACCCCATCACCAGACATACTCACACTGGGAGGTACAGGGGGGTTAGGACCTCAACATGAATTTAGTGGGGACCAAATTCAGCGCCTAACATTGGGAGACTGGGGGCGGGGGCAGATGAGAACGGACAAGGCCAGAGTTGGGGACATGGGTGTGGCGAGCGGGGGAGAGGGTAGAGAGTTGGGCAGGACACAACTTGGGGACTGACGTGCTGTGGAAAGAAGGGGGAGGGGCCTTGTTTGGAGACTGGGGGGCAGTGGGTACCCCCTCAAGATTGAGGCCCCAGAAGGGAGCCCTGGTTGGTTAGCTCCTGACCCCTCTCCCTCCCTTTCCCATCCTGCTTCCTTCCCTCTGTGGTCTGCAGGCCGTCTGGACTCGCTTCTTTCCGGCCGTAGAGGCTCTGAGGTCTGTCGTGGCCCAGAAGGCTCTGGGGGACCTTCGAGTGGCTCGGGCAGAATTTGGGTTAAACATCACCTATCTACAGCGGGCCACAGACTGGGCCCAGGCTGGCGGTAGCGTACTGGACTTTGGTATCTACTGCGTCCAGTTCATATCCATGGTCTTTGGTGCGCAGAAGCCGGAGAAGATTTCAGCCATGGCAAGGCGCTATGAGACAGGTATGGCCTACTGGGGACTATAAGGTGGCGGTAAGAGTGATCCTGTCTTACTGGGTGTACTCACCTGGGAATAAGTCTCCTAGCCCATGTAAATTAGGCTCCACACCTGGAGAAACTTCCCACAGGAAGTCAAAGAGGATCCGAGTATGGGCAGGCTCTGTATCGGGACTTTGCTGTGTGATCTTAGTCAAGGAACTCAAGCTCTCTGCATCTTAATTAGTTACTTTCTGGTAAAATGTCGGTAATAGTTCTGTCATAAGAAATTAGCCCTAGCTGGCGTGGTTCAGTGGATTGAATGCTGGCCTGCGAACCAAATGGTCGCTGGTTCGATTCCCAGTCAGGGCACGTGCCTGGGTTGCAGGCCATATCCCCCAGCAGGGGGCGCATGAGAGGCAAGAGATCCATGCATCTCTCACACGTCAGTGTTTCTCTCCTTCTCTTCCTCCCTTCTCCTCTCTCTAAAGATAAATACATAAAATTTTTTTAAAGAATACTTAAAAAAAAAGAGAGAGAAAGAAATTAATGAGCCCTGACTGGTGTGGCTCAGTGGGCTGGGCATTGTCCTGCAAACCAAAAGCTCGCAGCTTTGATTCCTAGTCAGGGTCCAGCCCCCAGGTGGGGGTGAGTGAAAGATCAATGTTTCTCTCCCTGTCTTTTTCGCTCTTGTCCCTTCTCTCTAAAAACAAACAAACAAACAAATAAAATCTTTTTTAAAAAGAAAGAAAGAAGGGAATTAATGAGCCCTGGCCACCTGGTTAAAGCATTGCTTAGCTGGTTAAAGCATTGTCCCGATACACCAAGGTTGTGGGTTTGATCCCCAGGCAGGGCATATACAAGAATCAACCAATGAATGCATAAATAAGTGGAACAGTAAATCCACAATTCTCTCTCTCTCTCCCTATTCCTCTCTCAAATAAATAAGTAAATATATAATTTTTTAAAAAGAAATTAATGATGTAACTGTTGAGGCAAATTAAGCAGTTAATAAATATAAAGGATTATTATTTTTTGAAGTTGTCTCAGTTAGCCTTTGCTGCCTAGCAGACTACCCCAGAACTTAGTGACCTCCGATAACAATCATTTATTCACTCGTGATTCCATGGGTTGGCAATTTGGGCTGGGCTCAGCTTGGGTGGTTCTTCTGCTGGTCTCACTTATGTAGCGGCCATCGGCTGGCTGTGCCAGCAGAGCTGGATGGCCTAGGAGGCCTCACTTATGTCTTCTGGGTGTTGGCTGTTGTCCAGGGAGCCTGGTTCTCCACCACATGGCCCCTCCAGCTGGCTAGCTCGGGCTCGTTCGCATCTTGGGCTCAGAGTTCTGGGTGCAGCAAAAAGAAGGCAGGCCCCGCAATGTATTTGCTGTGTTCCATGACCCAAAGCCAGCCCAGATTTCGGGGATGGCCACATAGACTCTACCTCTGGGTGGGAGGAGCACCAAAGGCATATTGCAAGGGGTCGCTCAGAGGGAAATAAGAGAATTTGCTGAGGCCCTCTTCTGCATCACCACAGAAGGTGATGAATAAAAGAAAAGAATACTTGGGGCGAAGGTCACACTTTAGAAAGCTGTCTGAGTCTTCTATCTGGCCAAGATCTAGGCTAAATAGTAGTTCTAGCAACAGATCCCGTTTATTAAGGACCTCCTCGGCAAGAGGGTTATTATAGTATGCTCTCCCCGAGGTAGATATATTACGGTTGCCCCCATTTTACAGATGAGCACACTGAGGTGCAGAGAGGGGAAGTCCCTTGTCCAGACTCATACAGCAGGTCCAGAGTGAGATCTTGGCCTTACCTCAAACCAAAGAGAACTGGGTCAGTAGGTTCTGCCAGCCATGGCATGCCCAGAGTGTCCCAGAACCAGGCTGGTACTTTACTATATTTCATTTTTAATTCATGCTCCTCTCTCTCTTATGGCGATCTAAATAGACTCCTCAGTGCTTTATGCATTTTACAGCGTTTAATGTAAAACTTACAGCAATGCTCTGAGGCAAGTTCTATTATCGTCCTCATTTCAGAGACAAGGGGATGGATTCTCACGCACCTAGGCAACAAGTATTTATAGAGGGAGAAACGAAAGTGCAGAGAGGCAAAGTCCCTTTAATTTTTTTTTTTTAGCATTTATTTGTTTGTGTATTTCAGGAACAGCTTACTGAAATAATTCACATACCGTACAGCTTATTCATTTAAAGTGTATAATTCCAGGGCCTTAATATATTCACCAAGTTACTCATTGATCACCATAATCAATTTTAGAGTATTTTCATTACTAAAAAAAAAAAAAAAAGCACCCAATTCTCCCAAACCCCTGAGCCCTGAGTAACCACTGGTCTACTTTCTGGCGCTATGGGTTTGCCCAATATTGGACCTTGCACACAAATGGAATCCCACAGTGTGTGGCCCTTTGTGTCTGGCCCTTCGTGTGAATCAGCACGAGTGTTTCCAGTTTCATCCGTTCTTTTTCACTGCCACCTTAGAGACGCGCCCTCTCGCCCAGGGTTCCACAGGCAGGATTTGTGACCAGGCTTGCCCCCGTCCGGCCTCTCCCCAGGTGTGGACGACACTGTCAACGTGCTACTCCAGTATCCAGGACAGGTCTACGGCAGCTTCACCTCCAGTATCACTACCCAGCTCAGCAACACGGCCTCTGTGAGCGGTACCAAGGGCACGGCCCAGGTGAGGCGCCCGCGGCCGAGCTGGGATGGGCCCAAGCGCGGGTAACCGTGGCTCTCGGCCACAGGCATGGGCCAGATGTGGCTGTTGGACCTGGATGTGGGTTGAACCAGTCTTCTCCCATAGCAGTGCTAAGGAAACCATCCTCGACCGCCAGGTCGTGGAGTGAGGTTTGGAGCCCCCAGGCACCTTCCTGAGGGTAAACCTATGGGTTTGTCAAAAATCCTTAGGCCTGAGGAGATGCCAGTTCTTGCCAACAAACAAACCCCCAGCAACCAGGGCTGCGGGGCTCTAAACGCCCCCTAAGGTTGGGGGGCAGCCAGCCCTTAACCACTGGGTGAGAAAGGGAGGTCCCTGAGCCCTGGTGGTGACTGGTGACGACAGTTAGGACCACCTCTTATCTCCCTCCAGATCCTTGACCCCTTCTGGTGTCCAACAAAACTGGTGGTAAAGGGGGAGCATAAAGAGTTCCCGCTGCCCTCAATCCCAAACAAGGAGTTCAACTTTCCAAACGGAGCGGGCATGACTTATGAGGCCAGGCATGTCCGGGAGTGCCTGCGAAAGGGTAAGGAGAACAGTGGGGTACAGGGGGTGGGAGGTGGCGGGGCAAGCCTGGTAAGGGAGGTAGGACCCTCCCCACCCCTCAGCACTCAAGCAGCTGTTTAGAACTACATCTCCCAGGAACTCCTGGGACACCCTTTGCTACATCTCTGTATTACTGTGTCTCGTGGGATCCTGGGAATTGTAGTTTTTTTGGTCTTCAGAAGGGTATGACAAGGAAGGGTTGCCTAACTGTCCTCTCCCCCCAGGCCTGAAGGAAAGTCCTGTGATTCCCCTGGTGGAAAGTGAGCTCCTGGCCGACATCCTTGAGGAGGTGAGGAAGGTCGCTGGAATCACCTTTCCCCAAGACAAACAGTGATGTCAGCCCTAAATAAAGACATGGTTTCCACGGAGATATTGGTGGTGATGGTTTGTCGGGAGCTGGAGAAAGCCCACCATCTTAGGGGTCACTAGAGAATACATTTGGTGGAAGGAGGTGGGGAGGGGGAGGAAGGGAGGATCAGGACCACATCCCCTACAAGCTCCTGGAGCAAGCACCTGTTACCAGATCCCTAGTTGGCCTGTGTGACCTTGGGCAGGAAATACTGTGTGGGTAGAAGGTGTCGCTAACTGCACTCATCCCTGCCTCTCTGCCATTGTCCCCCCATCAGTAAAGGGGAGAGAGTGATAACCACCCTCTGGTAAGGATTAAATGGGATGGTACGTGAACAGCCCGTAGCACACAGCAGGTTCTCAACAAGTGTTAGCCGAGGGCCCCTCACTCGAAGGTCAGGCCCTTCCTGTATTGGCCTCCAGACGCGCCAGGCCTCTGTTAAGGTACAGAGAGTTATTTCAGTGGGAAAGAAGGGATTTGCCTCCACAAGTACTTCAATAGCCTTGTTAGCAAAGACTGGATCATATGCCCCTCTGCGTAGCAGCGGTGAGGGCATTCCCACCCAAATTACCAGCAGTGTAGGGGCTATAAATAGGTGCGCGGTCAGTCACTTAGGGTGAACACTGTGCTCCAGGTAAAATCTAACTTTCATGTTTTCTTTTTTCTTTCTTTTAAAGATTTTATTTATTTTATTTTTAGACAGAGGGAAAGGGAGGGAGAAAGAGAGCGAGAGAAACATCAATGTGTGGCTGCCTCTTGCGTGCCCCCTACTGGGGACCTGGCCCACAACCCAGGCATGTGCCCTGACTGGGGAATCGACCGGCAACTCTTTGGTTTGCAGGCCAACGCTCAATCCGCTGAGCTACATCAACCAGGGCTAACTTTCATGTTTTCAATAGCAGCGAGTATAGGTTAGGTTAAGCTACAGTAAGAAACAACCTCCAACTCTCAGCATAACAAGGTTTTTTTCTCACTCATGTTATGTATTGGCTGAGGATTCTGGTTGGTATATGTCTGGGCGCTGGGCTGACAGAACCACTGTAATCTGGAATCCTGCTAGTCACTTTGGTCAAGGAAAGAAGGCCCTGGAAGTTCTTGTGCCAACACTTAAATGATCTCACACAGAAATGACATACATAACCTCTTACGATTTCTTGGCATCTGCTAAAGCAGATGAATTGATGTGCCACCTTGCATTTCCCAAAACTGTCTCCTGTCTCCACTCGCTTTCCCTTCCCTTGAAATTGAGTGGGCTCACGCGTCCCTTGTAGCCGTTGGAACACGGCAGGAGTGATGCAGCATGACTTCTGAGGTGCGGTCAGGAAAGGCAGTGCAAGTCCTCGTGAGCTGAAATACGTGAAATCTTCAGTCATCGGGCAAGGAGTTCGGCTTCCCTGAATCTATCAAGCCACGAGGAAGCCCAGTCTATCCCACACAAAGAAATCACGTGGAAAGCCATGAGGCTCCAGGAAAATAGATGTTTAATCATGTCCCGATCGAACCCCAGCTAAGGCTTTCCCAATGTCATGACCCATGGGCCTGAGAAAGAATAAAATGATGGTTGTTTGAAACCACTAAAGTTTGCCAGGCCCGTAAGCTCAGTTGGTTAAGACCATTGTCATGATACTCCAAGGTTGCGGGTTCGATCCCAGGTCTGGACAAATATGAGAATCAGACAATAAATGCATAAAAAAGTGGAACAACAAATTGATATTTCTCTCTCCCCCCTCCTCCCCCTCTCTAAAATCAGTAAATAACAAAAGAAAATACCAAATAATAATAATAATCATCATCATCATCATCCACTAAACTTTGGGCTGATTACTTACATGGCAGTAGCTAACCAGAAAAACTGGTATCATAACTTTTACAATGGGAGAGATCAATTCATTTTTAAGACGTCTAAGCAGCCCTGGCTGGCTTGGCGCAGTGGATTGAGCATTGGCCTGCAAACCAAAGGGTCTCTGGTTGGATTCCCCAGTCAGGGCACAGGTCTGGGCTGCGGGCCAGGTCCCCAGTAGGGGGCGCGCGCGAGATAACCACACGTTACTGTTTCTCTCCTTCTCCTTCTCCCTCCCTTACCCTGTCTAAAAATAAATAAAATCTTTAAAGGAAAAAAAAAGAGAGAGAGAGAGATACAATAAGTCCATATAGTAAAGCGCATGGTTCAATATGTATGGTTCTTATGTGTACAGTTCAATGATTTTTAATTTTTATTGATTACATTTCTTTTATTTATTTTGAGAGAGAGAGAGAGAGATTTGTTGTTCCACTTATTTCATCTGTTGCTTCTTGTATGTGCTCTGACCAGAGATCAAACCGCAACCTTGGAATGCGGGTTTGATGCTGTAGCTAACTGAGCTACCTGGCCAGGGCCAATGAATTTTGAAATAGGCGCAGAGGCAGGCAATCACCACCCAGATAAAGATATCGCACACTCGGGGTACCTTTGGAGCCACTCAGGGCCCCACCCCGCCCATACTCTGCCAGTGTATCACTGGAGATTAGTTTTGCCCCTTTGAAACTTAAGATATTCCTTTTATTTTCATACAAACGCCCAGAAACACTGCTAGGCGTCAGTCATGGGGAGACGTCCTGCCTCCGTGAATGCGCTTTTTGGCCTCTGCTGTTCCTCTCCGCTGCACTACACTCAATGCTGCTTCTACCCTGGAAGAGTTCGCGTACCCGGGACACTTCTGAAAATACTGCAAGGAACGAGCGAACGAATGAAGGCATGAAAGCTAGAGCTGCGATCGACTGGGCGGCCACTGGAACGGCGCCACCACCGGTTCCTAAAGGGCAGTGCCGATCGGACGGTCAGGTGGGGACGGGCGAAGCAGGTGCTGCCCCAAGCAGGTGCAGCTAAGCCCGCCGACGACCGTGCGGGGCAGGGACCCACGGCGGCCATTTTGCGGGGCGGTCACGTGAGTGCACGCACGCTCAGCGGGACGCTCACGTGACTGGGGGCGTGCTGCAGCCGCCAGGGCAGACCCGGCGAGAGGCGGCGGCGGGAGCGGCAGTGATGGACGGGTCCGGGGAGCAACCCAGAGACGGGGGTGAGGCGGGAGGCAGACGGGCGGGAGGAGGGCGATCCCCTCGCCGGCCAGCCCCACGATCTCGCCTGCCGGTCTCGGGGCGTGCGATCTCTCAGCACCCCGGGTCAGAAACTCCCGAATCGGGTGCTGCCAGCCAGCCTCCAGCCCCCTCCTTCCCCGAGGTTCCCCGGCTCTCTGGCCTCCGCACCCCGATCCCTTCCTGGCTGGTGCTCTGGGACCCCGGCGAAGCTGGAGACCCCAGAATTCAAGCCCCCGGGCAAGCCCGGGCTTGTCGCCGGCACCACTTCCTGGTGGGAGGGGCGGGTCTCCCCTCTGTCCCCCTCGGGCCGGGATGCTTTCAGTGTTCCTTGAGCTGCCTTTCCCGGAAGACCGTAGGATACAGGCCTAGGCTCCCTTCCTCTTTCTCCATCAGGGACTCAAGTTGTCTGGGCACCCCCGTCACTGCGTCTGCTAGGGACCCAGAAATCCAGGGCCCCTTAGCATCGTCCTCCATCTGCGATCAGGAATCACCCCAGTTCCCCTAGGACCCATGAGTCCAGGCACCTCTTCCCTCCTTTCTCCTCTAGGGCCCACCAGCTCTGAGCAGATCATGAAGACAGGGGCCCTTTTACTTCAGGGGTGAGTGTGAGGTCTGATTATTGCAGAGCGGATTGGAGGAGTGACCCCCCCCTTCTGATTCTGCACCACCCTCCCCTCCATTCCCACTCTAGTTTCATCCGGGATCGTGCAGGGAGAATTGGGGGAGACACACCCGAGCTGGCCCTGGAGCCCAGGGTGACCCCGGATGCATCCACCAAGAAGCTGAGCGATTGTCTCAAGCGCATCGGAGATGAGCTGGACAGTAATGTGGAGCTGCAGAGGTGTGGCCCCCCGCCCCCGCCCCGCGACCCAGGAGCCCCAGCTGCCAACCCCCTCCTTCCTTAGGAACGTTGAGTCCAGGCCCACAGCCCCCATTTCCCTCAGACCCAGGGGTCCAGGGCCTCGCCGCTCAACTCAGCAGCGCTCTGACTCCCAGCCCTCCCCTCCCCTAGGACCTCGAAACCCTCTTTCAGGGAGTTGTTTTCCCGGCGTTCCAGAGTGTCCGTCTTGTCCCTTCCCCCCACGTTAGCCTGTTGCTCTGCATTTCAGCGTGTCTTGGGCCTCAGTTTTCTTATCTTTGGTATGGGGCGAATGCCAGATTTCACGCTCTGCGTGGTCCTCCCTCCCCAGCACTGGCCTCCCCCCTTTCCTGCAGGATGATCGCAGCCGTGGACACAGACTCCCCCCGCGAGGTCTTTTTCCGAGTGGCGTCCGAAATGTTTTCTGACGGCAACTTCAACTGGGGCCGGGTTGTTGCCCTCTTCTACTTTGCCAGCAAACTGGTGCTCAAGGTGGGCAGCTGCAGGGTGGTGAGACCAGGGAGGCCCCCGCCTCCAACCTACAGGGGCCTGGGTGTTGTCCCCCAGTGTCAACCCCGGTGGCAGCACAGAGGGACCAGAGAGAGAGAGCTGTGGGCCAGTTGTCTGCTCTTCCATTCATTTATTCACTCAACAGACACTTATTGGGCCTACTATGTGCCAGGCCTGTACTGCACACCCAGAACACAGCAATGAACAGAGCCGGCTAGGTCCCTGCTGTCACAGAGCCCACCTCGAAGGACGAGTGCCAGGAGCAGTACGCTAGGGCGATGTGATTGTGCACAGTGATCAGGAAAGGCTTCTAAGAGGAGGTGGCGTTGACGCCAAAGTTGGGATGGCAAGAAAGATGCAGTGATACAGAAGCATTCGGGGGAAGGCATCTGGTAGGGGGCACAGCAAGTGCAAAGGCCCTGAGGTTAGACCAAGCCTGGAGGGCCCAGGGCAGTGAGGAGGTCCACATGGTCAGAACAGAGTGAGAAGTGGGAAGAGGGAGGAGATGAGGGCCGGCTGCAGAGGGCCTCCCGGAGCCCTGGAAAGACTTCAGCTTTACCGTGCATGTGGCGGAGCAATTGGCTCTTTTTAAACGGGAGAGCGAGGTGACCTGATTTGGGAATTTAAAATATTACTCTAGCAAGTGTGGCAAAATGCTAATTGTAGAATCGAGGTTGCCGGTGTATGGTTGTTCACTGTGAAATTATTTTAGCTTCTCCGAAGATTCTCATGATAAACTGTTGGGGGAGGGGACACCCAACAAATTGTTCTGGTCAGTGCGGGTAGAAAAAGGGATTATGGGGCCCAAGGGCAAAAGCTGGGAAGCTGGTGAGGGGCACCTATAACAGGCCCTGTAAACAGCGGCTCACCTGGACTTCAGTAGCACTGAAGGTGGCGAAATAAGATTTCTTGATGTCTTTGCACAACTGAGCTAATGGGGGTTGAATATTGGAAGCGAGGGGGACGGGAGTCAGGGTGATGGCCGGGCTGCGGATGAGCTGGGGGCAGCAGGCGGGGAAGAGAGTGGGAAGGAGACGTTCGGGGGATGGAGAGCAGGTCGCGGCTACGGAGGGTGTCCAGTCTTACCTGGCCTGAAGGTCAGAGGAGCCTTCTCTCCAGAATTGACCTTGGACCTGAGCTTTGAGGGATGAGAGAAAGTTCATTTGGTGGAGACCCGTTTAGGCAGAAGAATCGTGTCTGCAAAGGGCCTCAGTGGGAAGCGTTTGATGGGAGTGAAGACGGGAGAGCGGGCCAGTGAGGCCCAGAAAAGACGCCATTAGCTGGGTTGCTGTCAGTCGCAGCCTTCACACAGGCCCTTGTGGGCCGAGCCGTCTACTATCTATGCCTTTTGCTTTATCCCAAGGGTCCTGGGGAGCCATGGAAAGTTTGGGAGCAGGGCAGTTGAACGCGACACAGTCAAGTTTACAATATATGAAGCTCATTCTGGCCGGGAGTGGAAACAAGACTGCAGAGTACAGGAGGGGAGACAAGGAGTTGAGAAAGGAGGCTTGGAGGCAAGGCTCCATTCCTAAGGCCCACCCCACTCCCCGCAGGCCCTGTGCACCAAAGTGCCTGAGCTGATCAGGACCATCATGGGCTGGACACTGGACTTCCTTCGAGAGCGGCTGCTGGGCTGGATCCAGGACCAGGGTGGTTGGGTGAGGCCCCCAACTCACGGCCCCACTTCTCTGGGACCCCTGGGCCTTCCTGAGCCCTCCACAGTGGTACTGCCCCCCACCCGTTACCCATTTTTAGATCATCGCATGTGATGTGTAATGCGATTCTCACATACCTTATCAACTCTTGATTCAGTTGGTACCTGCCGACCCTCTTGTGACCCCTGACCTCCCAGTGACCCTCGACCCGACTAGTACCTTACACCCTCCCTGGTGCCTCCACTTCCTCTGGAATCCCTCAAGTTCTTCGATAACCCTTTGACCCCAACTATTTAGTACTTGTTAGTCTTAGGCTCTTGTCCCTACTCATGCCCTCTGACCTCTCCCTGTCCCTTCATGTACTGGCCCATGGCCAAATCTCTGAAGTGACTGATGTCCCTGTCCCCAGGACGGCCTCCTCTCCTACTTTGGGACACCCACGTGGCAGACAGTGACCATCTTCGTGGCCGGAGTGCTCACTGCCTCACTCACCATCTGGAAGAAGATGGGCTGAGGCCACCAGCTGCCTTGGACTATGTCTTTTCTGCATAAATTATGGCATTTTTCCAGGAGGGGTGGGGATTGGGGGGCCAGGGGCCTTTTTCTTACTTTTGTAATTATTGGGGGTGGGGTGGGAAGGAGTGGTTTCGGGGGGGGAGGCAATAAACCTCTTTCGGGCCACACTTCCCAAGTCTGAGTCACTGGGCCCCCTCCCTGGCTGTCACAAGAGACCAGGCTGCACGTGCTGACACATCATTTTCCGAGGGTGCCAAGTGCCCGGTGCCTTCTGTGGGTTACTGATGAGTTAGGTTACGGCCCTGCCCTCCAGGATCCTACAGTCCTTACGGGAACTGCGGTGACTTGAGATCATGTGTGTCACGACTTAGGGTGTTGACCAGAAGAGCCCAGGGCTGAAGGGGGGTGGGGCAGAGAACAAGGCTGCAGGGTACAGAGCAGGCGTCCTGGGCCTGGAAGCTTCCACCAGTTGGAAAGTTGCATGTGACTGAGATGGAGTGGGGTGGCCTGGGGGAGGGGCTGATTGGACCTGGGGAAGCTACTGCAGGTAGGAAGGTTGAGAGGAGGCCAGGACAAGAGGGTCAGAGGCAGAAGCTCAGGCCCAAGCCTGTGTTGGGGGCCACAGCTGGAGACTGACTGGCTGTGGGGGAAGAAGTGGCTGGAGGAGGAGGAGCTCTGGAGTCTGGCCCCCTCACTGGGTGGGGCGCTCCAGGAGAGGCGCAGGCCCCACGGAAGGTGGTGTGAGGCCTGGCAGATTTACACACACGGGGAATTCAGAAGGGGATTTGAATGAGATGCTCAGTTACAGTCTGTTGGCCCTTTTTTGCTAGTCCTCTGTCTCTAGGTGTCTGACCCCTTCGTTCTCTGTCTCTGTTCCTCTCTGTCTCTGTACCAGTCTCTCTGGGTCTGTTGTCTTCCACCAGGCCCCGGGATCTCCTTGTAACCACGAGAGATCTCTGTCTGTGCCCCAGGTCAGCTTTGTCTCACCCCTTCCTGTTCTACCTGTGAGCACTTTCTTCTATAGGTGGGGCCAGCCTGAGGCTAAAGGTCTTCAGACCGAGTAATGAGATCTGGTCAATGTGTAACTCAGGCCCTACTGCCGGCAGTGCGCCTGCGGCAATGGCCCCTCCCCCTTGACAGTCCCAAAAGACACCAAGTCACGGGAGAGATGTCAGCCAGATAAGATAGCCGTGAGAGGAGGCTGAGTCACCGCCTAGAGAGAGAGGGAACTAAAAAGTCAGTGAGCTTGGAGACGAAGCTCCCCCCTGCAGGCAGCCCTATGGGGCAGGGGGCCAGACTTGGGTCAGAGACAGCCAGGCCTGGTTCCGGGGGTCCCAGCCACACTGCAGCCCGCCCACCAGGAGATGAGGTCAGTGTCTGGTCCCGCCCCGCCCTTCTGGGGGGAGCCCCTTCCTGAGCTGAGTTCAGCATGACTCAGCACTGCTGCTCTCCTGGCCTCCGGCCCAGACACCCCTTGGAGGACCCTGGGCACCAGCCCGGCCTCCGGCATGTCCCTGGTCAGGGGCTACCCCGCCTGGGCTGCTTGGTCTAGCTCCACTTGCAAAGCAAGCCCTGACCTCTCCCCAGACGCCCCAACCTGCTGGCAGCCTCCATTTGGGCCAAGTTCATGTCCTTTCCTGACCTCAACAACAGGGCTCTCCTGGAAGGCTGAGTCCTGGTGTGAGCCGGCGGCAGCCCTGCCTCCCGGACCCCAGTTTGGGCCTTGCACGGCTTTAAAATGTACCTTGATCGAAGACAGACATCTCATCCACAGATCCCCAGAAGCCAGGGTTTCTCTTTGTGACTTAGAACGAGCATGTGCCCTGGCCGTTTAGCTCGGCTGGTCAGAGCGACCTCTGGATACGGCAAGGTTGCGGATTCCATCCCCAGTCAGGGCACATACAAGAATCGACCCATGAGGGCAATAAATGCGTGGAACAGCATGTTGATGTAAGAAACATCAAGCCTGTAAAGAATAATTGTGAGTTTATTTGAGCCAAACTTAGGACAATTGTCAGGAAGCAAAATCTCAACCGATTGAGAAAATGCTCCCAAAAATGGCAGTTTTGCACCTTATTTTATACATGACAATCGAAAGAGGAGGCGTAAGGGGGCTCCGTGAACTCCACTGGTGGTGGATTAGGGAGGTAGGAGAAAACAAAGCCATGAAAACTTTGAGATTGGATAAAAGGTTAAATGATAGACACATAGTTATCTTTTAAAGATTTTATTTATCGCCCTGGCTGGTGCGGCCCAGTGGATTGAGCACTGGCCTGCGAACCAAAGGGTCGCTGGTTCAGTTCCCAGTCAGGGCACATGCCTGGGTTGCAATCCAGGCCCCCGGTTTGGGGATGCGGGAGAGGCAACTGCACAGTGATGTTCTCTCCCTCTCTTTCTCCCTTCTCCCCTCTAAAAATAGATAAATAATCTTTTTTAAAAACCTAACATTTTATTTATGTTAGAGGGGAAGAGGGAGAAAAACATCTATCAGTTCCCTCTCATATGCGCCCCAGCTGGGCACTGAACGTACAAGCCAGGCATGTATCAAAACTGGGAATTGAACCCATAACCTCCTGCTTTGCAGGAATCAGCCCAAGCAACTGAGCCACACCTCTCAGGGTGACACATACTCCTTTTATATAGGTGGGTACAAGGTAATTAACAACAACAAGTAACAGAATACAGCAGCAAGGGGGAATTTGTGGTCTCTGATCTGGTGTCATGGTTGTGCCCCAGGGATTCGGAAAAAGGGAAGTTACCTGACGTTCCAAAGGTCTGTTATTATAGATTCAAAAACTCAATAGACGGGAGTCAATTAAGGTAAACAGATTGGCTTCTGTCAGGGAAGAGTGTAGTCTAGGGCAATGACTGCACACCATGACCTGCTTTTAGTTAATAAGTTTTAACTGCAGTCCGTCCTGTGTGGTTACTTTAGGTCTCTGAGTTTGTAAGGCCGCGACGCAGGCCTCCCCTGAGCTGGTCAGCTGTCGCGTCTGGCGCCTTTTTGTCCACGAACAGATCAATGTTTCTGTTTCTCAATTTCTCTCTCTCTCTCGAATCAATTTAAAAAAAAAAAAGATAAAAGAAGGAGCACGTGGCATGCAAGGCAGGGACAACTTTCAGAGAGGCTGCTCTAGAAGCAAAGAGAAGTCCCAGTATCTCTGGCTACCTTCAAAACAGTCTCCAGGAAACGTGGCCTCAGAGAGATCCCAAAGATCCTGTACCATTTCACCCTGCCCCCCTCAGCCTCTAGAAAAACAATGGACCCCTGAAATAGTCCCAAGGTATCCCAAAGGGTCCCAGACTGTCTCTCAAAGGCTAAGACCCCCTACCTTTGAAAAAAGCCCATTCTAGGCTTCCAGAAAGATCCCTCTCCATGACCCCCAGGTGTGAGCTGCCAGGCTCTAGGACAACTGCCCTTTTTAAAATTATATACTTTTTAAAAGATTTTATGTATTTTTAGAGGGGAAGGGACGGAGAAAGAGAGGGAGAGAAACATCAATATATGGTTGCCTCTTGCATGCCCCTACTGGGGACCTGGCCTGCAACCCAGGCATGTGCCCTGACTGGGAAACGAACTTGTGACCCTCTGGTTCCCAGGTGGGGTGCAATCCACTGAGCCACACCAGCTAGGGCACAGCTGCCCTTTTAATCTTGCAGATCACCTCAAGGGCCTAAAGACCTCCTCAAGGAACTTTGCAGAAAAAGAGAGGAATTCCATCGTGAACATTAAGGGCACAAAAAAACTAGCTCCACTTTGACGCAAACCCCAGGGCTCCCCTCTAACCCATCTTTCAGATCCCCAAGGGTCCTGCGGGACTATCTCACTGTCGTGGAAACTTTCCAATGATCTGGGGACCCCCTCAGCGCCCAAAGCAAACCTCAATAATCTGAAGGCCTCGGCATCTCTGAAGAACCCTAGGACTCCAGATAAGGCCACGCTCTCACAGACAACCCCAGAATCTAACCAACTTTCCCGAGATACCCCAAGACCAAAGGATCATCACTTTCCTGCGCCTTCGGTGTCCCCATTTATCTTCCACCTACCAGAGACCCCGACCCCTGCCCCACTCCCGAGCCTGGACCGCGTGACAAAACCGAACCAGCACCAGACTCTTGCATCCCCTCACTCCCTCCCCCACAACTAATTCCCCATTTCACAATAGCCTCCAGCTAGGAGCGCGTGACTTCACCACCTCCCACCACCTCCCGGGTTGCCGGGGGAAGGGGCGATGAGGGGGGGCGAGGCCTGGGACTCCTATCTGCTGTGGATTGGTCCCTTGGAGGCTCAAGTCCCACCTACCACCATCGAGGATTGGTCGATTATTTTCCCTGGCCAATTATTCTCCCTGATCGCACCACCTTCGAGGGGGGCGCCAAGAGCTATAAAATGAGCCGCCTTGGCCGCTCCTCGCACACTGAGCTCGGCGGTCCTGGGATCTGTCTCTTGCTTCAACAGGGTTTGGACGGAACAGACCTAGGGACGCCCTTTCTTTCCAGCTACCCTCCAATCTTCTTTTCTAGTCGCCACCTTCGAAACCACCTGAGCCGTCCTCCGACTCCGGAAACCAGCGACACTGTCTTTGGGACCTTAACTCTTCCTTTTTGAACAACCATGAGCTCCAGAATTCGTCAGAATTATTCCACTGAGGTGGAGGCTGCCGTCAACCGCCTGGCCAACCTGCATCTGCGGGCCTCCTACACCTACCTCTCTCTGGTAAGGCTGCCCACGAGGCCCCAGGCTCGAGGGCCCAACAACTGCGCGCTTCTGGACACACACTGGGCTTCTTTGTTCGGCCGGGCGGCCAGGGGGTGGAGTCTGCAGGCCGGGCCTCGCCTCCCGCCACTATTGTTTCTGCCATCTCTTCCTGCAGGGCTTCTATTTCGACCGTGACGATGTGGCTCTGCACGGCGTGGGCCACTTCTTCCGTGAGCTGGCCGAGGAGAAGCGGGAGGGCTCCGAGCGTCTCTTAAAGCTGCAAAACCAGCGGGGTGGTCGCATTCTTCTCCAGGACGTGAGCGTGAGTAGTTGTGTGGGCCTGCGGACTACATCTCCCAGCAGTCCCTGCGCCCCAGGCGCCTTCACAGCTGCTGTTTAGGCGCCGCGCAGGCTTCTGGGAGATTTTGTATGGGTGGGTGGGTGTGTGTGTTGGGGGGAACGCTAAGCGCAGCGAGTTGTAAGTGCAGATCGTGGTCTCTTGGGGCGTGTGTTTGTAGGAGTCTGAGGATGATAGGCACCTCTTAGACCAGGACCCTGCGCCCCGCATCGTATTCTTAGTCCTTTGCAACTTGTGCGACCCGTTCTGAGCCTCCTCTGTCTCCTGTGTAGAAGCCTTCCCAGGACGACTGGGGTAAAACTCAGGACGCCATGGAAGCAGCCTTGGCCTTGGAGAAGACCCTGAACCAGAACCTTTTGGATCTGCATGCCCTGGCTTCTACCCAAACAGACCCTCATGTAAGTACCCCCTTTGTCCAAGTGTACGGAACCTAAGACTTTCCCTGGGATGAAGCTTATAGGTTCCAAGTTTTGGTGTCATTTGGGCAAATTTTCTTTCTGAACGTCGTTTTTGGTAAAGTCACGCTGTTCTTTACAAGTGGCAATATATTACCGTTTATCTTTCACTCAGCTCTGTGACTTCCTGGAGAACCATTTCCTGGATGAGGAGGTGAAACTCATGAAGAAGATGGGCGACCACCTGACTAACATCCGCAGGCTGGGTGGCACCCAGGCTGGGATGGGCGAATATCTCTTCGAAAGGCTCACCCTCAAGCACGACTAGGAAGCTCTTGGAGCCCAGAGGCCTTTGAGGGGCCCCTCTGCATTTCCTGGTATCCGGCTTTTGCCCAAGCCTCTCCCTGAAAACCCACCCTGGAACCCTCTCCCGCGCATTGGACCAAATGGAAACAATAAAGCTTTTTGCAGCAGCTGGCGGTCTTGTGTGTGTGCTGTGGGAAATGAGGTGGGATGTGCTTTCGCAAGGCTAACGGGACGGGTCTGGCAGGGAAGGAGGCGTTGGGCCACCTGTTCTAAGGT